>JAYKKM010000430.1:292500-510000 GCA_035772405.1 Chrysogorgia sp. JL179-B06 | reverse complement strand
AAAATCTTGTTTGAAATTTTATCTACTCCAACTGCTTTTCCTGCATCACTGCTTTTGAGTAAATTTAGGACTTGAGAAGGAGAGACCTTTTCAAAGCTAAAAATTGAGTTGGTTGTAGGTAAATAATCTTTGAAAGATTTTTCATTTGACGGCGATGGTATTTTTGATGCCAGTTTAGGACCAATTTCAGTAAAATGAGTGTTAAGGGTGTTTGCAATATCCTTGGCATTGGTAATGGACTCGGAAGGTGAAATATTTATTTTCTTAACTTCAGTGCCCTTAGCCTTTTTTCCCATAAGGTTGTTTAATACTTTCCATGTACCCTTTGGATTGCCCAAATTATTTTTAACTTCATTTTGGTAGTAAAGTTTTTTTCGTCGTTCTCACCAACTGATTGACTTCATTTCTCTTTTCTTTGAAACGAAGCCAGTCAGCAGGTGAGTTAGATTTAGTTGCTTTTTTCTTGAATAAATCTCTGGCATACATTTCACGTTTGACTTCAGGGTTAATCCATGGAGATGGTTTGTTACGAATTCTCTTAGTTCGACATGGTGCATGTTTATCAAGGATAGTTTGCATAGTGTTTTTCCATTCTTCCCACTTATTGTTAATATTTTTATAATTGCTGGGAGTTGGCCAATTTGCATTTTTAATATCTTGTACAAATTTTAATTCATTAAAATTTTTGAAGCACCTAGTCTCTACAAATCGAGGAGATCCTCTCCGAATACCTATTTTACGGACTGCATAAATTAAGTTATGGTCACTGAATGAAGTGGTAATAACACCCCATTGAGTAAGACTTTCGGTATTATTTGTGATCACCAGATCGATTAGATAGATAGATTATTTGTGATCACCAGATAGATAGATAGATAGATAGATAGATAGATAGATAGATAGATAGATAGATAGATAGATAGATTGATTGATTGATTGATTGATTGATTGATTGATTGATTGATTGATTGATTGATTGATTGATTGAAATCTTTATTTAAACACGGTGGTTTTATCAAATGGAATAAATAATAATTATTTACAATTTGTTCTTCCTAAAAGCCGTGTATAATTTACAATATACGTACATTTTTACATTTTTGAAATTTTTGAAAGAAAAGAAACTATTTACAATTATTCAAAGAATAATGACTGACTATGTTGGTACAGATAGCAGATGTTCTAATCTTTTTATGAACCTTTTTAATGAAGGCTCGTGTTTAAGTTCGTCTGGTAAAGAATTCCACAGCTTTGCTCCAGTGAAAGCAAAACTTGAATTATAATAATCTGTTCGATTTGCGGGAAGCTCCAAATTTAATTTGGATTGACGAAGGCTATAATCATTTAAGCTACTATGAAAAGTAAACATTTCCGTTAAATATTCTGGTGCTAGACCATGTACTATTTTATACATCATAATAGCTTTTTGTTTTTCTCGCATTTCTTTTATATTCATCCAGTTTAATTCCGCCAAAATATAGATAGATAGATAGATAGATAGATAGATAGATAGATAGATAGATAGATAGATAGATAGATAGATAGATAGATAGATAGATAGATAGATAGATAGATAGATAGATAGATAGAGGCAAACTCTAACAAACATGCTTTACTTGACTCTGAAGATGACCGCCGCTGAGGCCGTCGAAACGTCCGTCACCAACAATATAGTCTTTCTCAAGACTACAACAACAACCTGGACGATCAAATTCACACATCTAATGATACTCCTAGGTTCAAACCTTTTACTTTTTTATCACACCTGCTGTATCACGTAAAGTATAATAGTAGTATAGTAAGTAGGGCTGCGAGCTCAATCGACCTCAACTGTGAATATAAACACCAAAACGTCACCAAATTTGGCCAAGTCGCGACTCGACAAATTTGGCGATGTTTTGGTGTTTATATTCACGATTGACGTCGAATAAGCTCGCAGCCCTACTTACTATACTACTACAGCGATCGTTAGTCAATCTAGACATCCCTCCCACGTTTTCTACTAAATTGATGTCAAACACACGCGAGACAACACCAAATCGCTATTTTAACGAAATACGACACATTTCGTCAAATTTAGAGAAAGTTTTGTGTCGTCATTTTCACATTTGTGTTTGACAAACTATGACTGACGCGCTCTACCATTGTTTCAATTCATGCGCGAAAAAAAAGCCACTAGATTTTGATTCTAGTGACGATGTTTAATAAATTTCAACGAGAAAGCCACTAGAGTCTAGTGTTAAATAGATTTCACATGCGAGTGCTGTACCTGCTATACGAATCGAGGTCACCTGTCGATGTTGCTAACAACAACATTCCATTACGAATAGCAACTACGACTTTTTAAAAAAATATTTTCACTTTTAAAAAATGTTTTTCACTTTTAAAAAATATTTTCGTTTTAAAATATTTTTTTCAAAAAGTTGTGGTTGCTATTCGCAATGGAATGTTGTTGTTAGCGACACACCACGTACAACCACCTGCTGTCGTGCTGACTATAAGAGAAGAATCGCAGTGTTTGAAGAAGGAGTGAGGACCACCATGCTAAGACTGTCTTAACTTTGAGCGTACTCGTTAAATCGTACACTATAAATATCGTGAATAAAAAACCGTTGTGTGAATGGACTCGCGCGGTTGTTATGAAACCACCTGCTAGCATGCAAATTAGTCCACCCGCTCGCTATTTTCAGTGTTTGTCGCACTTCTGAAATGGTGGTCGTACACATATTTTGACGTTGTGATTCCTCCCGACAACAAGCCCAAGAAAGGCACGTACGGTGTCACAATCGCGACAATGCTCTCGACGTCTTTTTTTAATAACGGGTCTTTTTGCAACTCGTCGTTTAATTCCTCAGGGTTCTCAATAGCGTTCAACCCATCCAGTAAGCTAGCGAATTTGCTGATTAACAAGTCGGTGAGAAAAGCGTTTGCGATTTCCATTCTCTTCAACTCATATTGGCGCCATATCTTGTCGATAACCTTTGCGGACGCTTTTTTAATGTACGCTTCAGATTGACTTACCACACCATCACCAGACAGTCTAATAAGTTCGGATCTCCTAACGTCAATGTTGTCTTCCACAGTCGAAGTGTCATCAGCGTCCTCGACTAATTCCTCAATCGTGGGATTTTCCTCACTTTTGCGTTTTACCATCACGCTATTACTTATACCCATATTTTATTGCGGAATAACAACTTCGTGACTGTATGGATAGCGCAGTGAGATTTCAAGTCTAGCGTACTTATTATTTTTTAATGCGGTCACAATCGCCGACGATTTTTCTCTGCTAATGTTTCCAAGGTAATCGTCGATAACGACCTTCATATCACTTCTGCTCGGACAGTAAAAGCAAACGAGCTTACTAATATTTTCTCTGTACGGTTTTGCGATCGACGTCAGTTGTTGTGTGATGACAATAACGCTCAACATAAAATGTCGCGCACTAAAAGCCAAGTTGACCAATTGACTAGTCCTATTCTTAACGTCCTGCCCACTTGCACAGTCGTCCAACACAATCAGAGTGTTAGTGCCTTTAAAAACATTTGTTACACACTTGAGAACAGCGTCGACACTGTCTTGCGCGCAGTCTATCGCTAGCACGTCGGGGTCGCGCACATATTTCCAATCTTGGTACGCTTTGTTCCACTCGAAAGTAGGGCAAATCAACACAATGTTGTCAAATTTACTAAAGTACTCAGATTCCAATGTTTCCAGCAAATAATGCGTCTTGCCACAGGCTGTCATACCAACAATTAGCATATTAAACGGAGTCTCCATTAACTCACGTTTGATTTAATACTGGATTGATTGCAGCCCATTGTTCATGAAGTTGACCAACCCATCACTTATCACAAACACCCTGCACATAACATTCGCAGTCGTCACTTTTTTAGTGATTTCAAGAAGCACGCCGGATTGTGTGTTCACAATGTTCTTGCCAGTGGCGACATTGCGATTATCTTGAACACTCCTCAAGTCGATGACTAACGCAAAGCCATCTTTATAGAACTTCTGTATGGTCATGAACTGAGCGTGTTCTTCACCCAACCCAAACAATCGTTTCGCTTCTGCGTAGAACTTCGACTTTGGAATACCCTGTGAGTACACACTATTTGGCACACCTTCAATTGTGACTCTAACACTCTCAATATTTGGGTAAAGAAACTCCTCGCTGTCTGTTCGCACCTTATTCGTGAATAGCAACACAATCGCCTTCATGCTTTTTCTTGGCAGATTGACATTTTCATTCACAATGGTTGTGCCCTTATCCCATTCAGTGGTTTTCATCAATGTAACGTGTTCGTATGACAAACTACGACCACTTGCATAGCCCGACGTTATTTCGTCAGCGAGCTCCTGGTTATCGATCGTTTCATACTCGAGCTCGAGATTCTCCAGAGTGTATCCACCCACAGCGCTACCGGATTGCGCCACCATGATGTCTGCGGCCTTCGGAAGTGTGATGACATACTGCAAGTTGTTATTCATGCTAAAAGGAGCGTACAACCCGTGGTCGTTCATGATCTTGCCGAGCTTAATCCGCTGCTTCGTCCCAATCACACCAAACATTAACGCGTCACTAACTTTAGCAACGTTCCCACTTGTCGCGCCACTGTCATCCTTAGAAACTAGCTTTCTCAAGTTCTCACCACCAATACCATAGTCAATCATTTGGTCTCGCGCAGTGACACTCTCCCAAAGGTCGCGATAGACACCAGTGTAATTTTCCCCATTGTTGTCATACACGGTTTCCCCAGCTAGTCTCACAACAAGTTTCTCAACCAACAACTTGCTGACATTGTTCAAGAACCAGCTTTTGGCGTTCGCGTTCTTAAAGTCGAACACTAGACCCAACGATCCAGGCACCAAACAGCTGCTAACCTTGAGCTTCGGTATATCAATGTAAAGTTCCTCGCCAGGACTGACTTTATTAGGGTTCAACGTGATTACGTGTTGCGTTCTCACCCCTTTTATGCCACCCATGGTCGCTCGTCTAAAACCAGGGCTCAACTCTGCTGACGTGACGTTCATATACTTTACATATGTTTTATCGCTACCGTTTTAGCTTGTAATAATCATAAGCAAACCACGCAAGTACCACCGCGAGTACCCACAGATTTTGAGCCAACCATGCGAGACCCTTCGCACCCAACGTCAACGCATTATAAACTAAATTAGCCAACCCGACAGCCCATGGACCCATCTTCGTTATCGCGTTCTTAACAGCCTGTGCGAATGACCTCGTAGCCATAGCGCCTCTCATAACAGCAGATCTCCCAGCGATAATAATAGTTGTTATAATCCCAACCATTGAAATTGCCACAGCGCTCAACCCAACCACATTTTCTTTAGCCCACTTCTTGAACTTCTGCAATCTGTCAATGTCGACCTCTTGCTGCTCTCTAACTTCTTCAAGCTTGCGCTGCTCTAAGACTTCTTCTTTGGCTTGTCTAAGCTCACTCACTCTTTCGCGCAAACCAGTGAGCTCATCAAACTCACGCTGTCTGCCTCTAGTTTGTCTAAGTCCAACCACTCTTTCGTGTGGATCAGTATACTCTCCACCCTCAAGCTCTGCCATTCTTTCGCTCGCTTTGTCTATCACTTCTTGAAGATGGTCTGCTTGTATTTGCAGCGCACCAGTGTCACCTACTCTTGACTCACGCAACACATTCTCACTTGGATTGAGCGCGCCACTCAGATCACGGTTCTCGTTTGGCGTTAGTCTGGGTTTGTCGACGTGTTCCGTGTGTGTGGTGTTCAACAATGGTTGACTCCTCGCAGTTTCCTCACGGTCTCTCGAGCTGACTTCGATTCTATACAAAAAGTCTTTAAATTGGTCAACTGCACGTTGCGCAACCTTAGCCTCGTTGTACTGCAGAACACCACCCTCCCCACGTTTGAGAACTATTTGCTCTTTACCGAGTTCGTTACTAACGAGCTTGGGTTTGAATAACATATTGTTATTCTTGCTTATTGATGTTCTGAGTCGCAGCGCTAACACGTCGGAGTCGTGAACGTCGAGCTTGAACCGCACCCCGGTTTCGTTACTAATGAACTTTTCTAAGCTTATCAAAATTTGGTTCTCAGGATTCGATGGTAAATCGTCGACACCAAACGTTGGGACTTCTGTGTTGGTGCCCCCCCTTATTGTCACCGTCTTACCATCGTCAGTGTCGATAAATGACGTCTCTTTTTTCCCACCTCGCCTTCTAGCTAGCTCACTTCTTATCTTTTTCGCGTCGTCGAGATAGTTGTCATAATTAACACGAACGTCTCTCGACATCTCACTCGTGTTGTGCTCGAGGGTTGTCTTGCTGATCCACTCATCAGTCTTGGTGAGCTCTCCTTCTAGTTGCTCAACACTCATGTCTTTGTACTTATCGAAGTCCTCCATCTCGATCTCGTCGTAATCTCCCCCACCTTCAGCCATATTACACTAGCTCACATTTTGAACGTCACTTTCCGGCGTCCATAAGTTACGTTTGCTTTTAGTTTAAATAATTGTACGCAAGCCACGCGAATGTCACCGCAAACACCCACAGATTTTGAGCTAACCAGGCAAGACCCTTTGCGCCTGTCACCAGCGCGTCATAAACTAAGTTCGCCAATCCAACAGCCCATGGACCCATCTTCGTTATCGCATTTTTAACAGCCTGTGCAAACGACCTCGTGACCATAGCACCTCTCATAACATTAGACCTCCCAGCGATAATAATAGTTGTTATAATTGCAGCTATTGCAATCGCTAAAGCACTCAACCCAACCATATTTTCTCTAGCCCATTTCTTGAACTTCTGCAATCTGTCAATATCGACTTCCTGCTGCTCTCTAACTTCCTCCATTTCTCGCTGTTCAATAACCATGTCTCTAGCCCGTCTAAGTCCAACCATTCTCTCATATAGATCGATGAACTCTTCACTCTCTGCGATCGTGGGGTCCTCTCTGTCAAGCTCCGCTATTCTTTTGCTCGCTTCGTTTATCAAGTCTTGAAAATGGTCTGCTCGTATTTGCAATGTGCCAGTGTCGCCTACTCTCGACTCAGACATCGCCTTCTCACCTGGATTGAGCATGCTATTCAGCTCGCGGTTCTCGATTGGTGTTAGTCCAGGTATGTCGACGTACTCTGCGTGTGTGGTGTCTAACAACGGCGCACTCCCCACAACGTCTTCACGATCTCTTACAATGTCATTAACCCGCGTTGTGATATCGTTAAAATCCTTCTTCATGCGTTGACGAAATCTTACATCACGTTCGCGCCTCAGTCCACTCTCCACTCTAATTAGTCTAATTTTCTCATCGACTGTGACGTTTGGGTCGTCCCGAGCTAGTCTGCGATCTTGAGTGGTTTTTTCGAGACTATACTTTAGTTCATCGTCAGTGACATCTTTGTACTCGTCAGATCTCTCCACCTCAAGGTCGTCGAAACCACCTTCAGCCATATTACATTAGCTCACATTTTGAATATCGCTTTCTGGTATCCACGAATTATGTTTGCTCTCGTAACCCAACCACTTGACCAGCGCCATCTTCTCCCCTCTGACTTTCTTTCTTTTCAACACCTTTTCAACTCTGTACACATCGTCACCAGGTTTCTTATTGACTAGCGATAATTCCTGTTCATAAAATTTACCAATAATCTGTTCACCGGTGTGGTCCTCAATTTCATACACATTTGGATCACCACGAATAACCTTTACCACTTTAAACAGCTCTTCAGTGAAGTTGGCTTCATAGCCCTTTGTGAACACGCTCTTGTATTTACTAATTCTCACCGATTGACCAACTCTAAACTTTGGCAATGGGTTGTCTGCAAATTGGTGACCAAACAAAGTGGTCCAAACTTCACCCTCATTTGACTTATCGACATCCTTCGGCTTCATCATAATACTTCGATTCACATTGCTATTATAATTGCTCACAAACTGGTCGAGAACGTCAATCCATTTGTACGTTCCACGGGTATAAAAATACTTCCACATAATACTCTTGAGACTTCTATTAAAACGCTCAACAACAGCAGCTTTCTTATCACTCTTAGTGCTGAAATATTCAACACCATGTTCTTTTAGCAAACTTTTAACACCAACGTTATAGAACTCAAGTCCATCGTCAAATTGTGCTAACTTAGGTGTGACCTCAAACCGATCTTTAAAGTCAACCAACAATTTTCCAACAGCCTTAGTCATGTTCTTAGTGTCTTTTCTGTAAACTGCAATGCCAAAAGCGTATCTACTCAATATTTCAATGCCTGTCAATATCCAATAATAACCTCCATTCTGTTTTGAATACTTACTCATGTCCACTAAGTCCATTTGGAGCTCTTCACCAAGAAATCCAACAAAGGTAGCACGGAACTTATGTCTTCTCACGATGGGTTTGTACCTAGTGTAGGTGTCCTGCGCTGTCAACCATTCTTTCACTGTTTTTCTAGTTACTTTCAATCCGTCTCCCAACGCACTTTGATACAACCTCTCTGCACCACTGTACCCCGTCTTGGGATTATAATAGATGTCTCTCAACCCTTGTTCTGTTTCCACACCGAGTTCCATATAATTCACACAATATACAGTTCCAATAACACCGCACCAATTTTGAGACCACTGTTATTTGGTTTGACGCGAAATGTCATACTCGAGTAAACACCTTTTTTAATACTCACCTTTGACTCAATGTCCACATGACGTTGCACTGACCCTTTCAAAGACTGTTCGGTGGGTATTGGCAACGTTGTGATCACATCGCTACGCTTCCCATCAATACCCACATTGCTCTCGGTTTCAACAACGTCACACGAAACTTCTATGTACTTCAGACCTTTATACATGTCGACCTCGTTCGGGCTAGTGTGCCACTGTGAGTCATTTTGAATCACCTCACCTCTCGCGAAACCTAGTAGAGGCCCAAGAGTGTCTAACACGGCTGAGCTACTAACCTTGACCCTACATTTACCTGTTGGTGTTAGTTTCTCTATCTCAAGATCCACCTTACGCTCGTTAGACTCATGTTTCAAGACTTTGACCAATGCGTCGAAGCTAAAGTACCCCTCACCCACTTTAATCTTTTTAAAAGAGCCAACCCT
Source organism: Chrysogorgia sp. JL179-B06 (assembly GCA_035772405.1). Taxonomy (NCBI): domain Eukaryota; kingdom Metazoa; phylum Cnidaria; class Anthozoa; order Scleralcyonacea; family Chrysogorgiidae; genus Chrysogorgia; species Chrysogorgia sp. JL179-B06. The sequence continues at coordinate 500,921 of JAYKKM010000430.1, read as the reverse complement.
AGAGCTATCCAGCGTGAAGACCTGAATGCTGTCGTCATTTGTTGTGTTATGGTAGTCCCAAAACACAGTGGCTGTCTTGACCACAATGCATGGGTTATCATGTATGACCATCATCGCGTTGTCAAAGGACACAACTTTTTCCGCACCTTCAATGAACACTGTCAACTTTCGCGTCATGTATAACATACAGTATATTATATGCAGAAAGCCCTTCGTGATTACTACGGAAAGCACTACAAACGTGCGATGGCTAACACATCGAAGGCTACACATGATGCAAAGGCAGACCTCATCAAAAAGTACCCCCACGCTACTTTAAGCAAATTCGAGTTCAATCCAAATATTTCGCAAGATGGTAAAATCACGAGTGTCGACGTATATTTCAGAAACAATGACATCCTTAGCACAGACATAACCAGCACAACCTTCAAAAATGATAAAAGCATGTGGAAGTGGCTACACAATAGCAAGTTCCCAATAATATGGCAAGGTGGTGGAACTATCCAACCACTGCCAAAAGGTCATAAGAACCACTGGGGACTTTGGGATGGCTATCCAACGGAAAATGTGTTAAATTATCCAGTGAATAACTTCAAAGTTTTTGTTAACCAAAATAGTTACTTCATGTCAAAGCTACCAACCTTGCGAGTCACTACGTCAAAGACCATGTCAGAGTGGGATGACAGCGAATCTTACTACCGCATTGTGTTTGCGACGTATTGTGCGAGTTTCTGTTGTGGTGTTTCGCTGCAACATTTATCAGTGTCACAAGAAGTTCACCCTGTGGTCACAAGTGTGATGAGGTTTCATTTGTACTTCACCATCAGAAGACTTCTCAGAAGAATGGAAGGTGGTGAGACCATGAAATCAATAAGTAGAGAATTCAACGCTTCCGAATTGTATGGTAAGATTTCCAAGATCCCCAGAAGGCATTACTACCAGAATAAAGTACTAAGCGATGGCACAACAGGTGAATCCAGAGTCTTCACACTCAACGACGTTCAGAACGATTATAAACGATACGTTGCGCGATTGTCAGACGGCTTTACCAACATTGGACTGCAATATCTAAATCAGAGCATAGAGTCCTTTGTGTACTCCACACTTGGTGCGCAAGCGAGAACACGTGTATCAGTCGTTGGTGGTTCTGCAGGAAGTCTAGAGACCCAACAAGAATTCCGCAAGTTGTTTTCTGACAGTGTTATACAGTACGACGTATCGACATGGATTCTCAACATGAATAAATCGATTAGAGACACCAACGTTGTTCAAAATCTCGCAGTGTCGCCAAGCACATGGTTGATGCCAAGTGATGTGGTGATACTCAAGAATAAAATCGCCGGGTACAACAACTTATTAAAGATTGCCACAGAGTCCATGAGATTTGGAGTGAACACTCGCTTGAATGCAACAACACCGACGACTGTGGCTAAAAAAGTCCACCAAGAAAATGTGGTGACTAACTTGAATGCGACGACACCAACGACTGTGGCCAAAAAAGTCCACCAAGAAAATGTGGTACCACCCGTGAAGAAAACAGCGGTGACCAATCAGAAGGTGTACGCTACCACCACCACAAGTAAGTCAGACACAACAACGCTGGCGATAGTGTTAGGGTTCTCAGCGGTCTCTGGCTATCTACTAACCAAATACACCTTGAAGTAGTAATGAGTCTAAACTATGGGTATGAGTCTGACGACCCTCACGATAAAATACTAAAGAGAACGAAAAGGCATCTGGACGAAGATCCCAAATTAAGTGCGACTGGTGGAAGGATGTCTGGAATAATAGACATGCAAGGCTCAGCGATAAAAAACGTAGCAGACCCAGTCGATGACTCAGACGCTACCAATAAAAGAACTCTAGAACAGCTACTATCAGGTTTCCTCAAGAGTCAGTCCTACAATGTTGTGCTCGACTTCAACGTTAGCACACACGCCTTGAAAAACGTGGAGTTTCACACCAATGGTTCAAACAAAGTGAAAGCCATTGGTGGAACAAGTAAATTAGTGCAAAACAACCCGGCTTATGGTCCTATTGTTGGCATCAGTGGTGTAAGCCAAAGTTTTCTATCCCCTGTGTTAACACCAATCCCACTTGAGTCAGGTCTTCATTTTAATTGCCCCAGTATGCAATGGTGCGATCTCTCTATTTTTGTTGTGGTGAGGTTACCTACTCGCACCGCTGGATCAAATTGGGAGACAATTATATCAAACGACGACGGTCAGTGGGATAAGTTCATAGGGTACAAGACTGGTATGACTAATGGACTCGCATATGGTGGTAGCATCCCAGCGATGGAGAGCATATGCACTATTCCGAGTGGTGTCGACATAAGTAAAATGCATATGATATCAATACACTGGCAAATGGACAATTCACACGTCAGAGTCAACAACGTTAAGTCAACCGACTCAGACTTCGTAGCGAATATGGGAAAGATAGGCACACCCTATGGAACGATTTTTGGAATACATCGACCAAGAATACCACTCGCACCTTATGCATACCCATCGTTGATAGAGTTCTACGGTGTGAAAATTGTGAGTGGTTACATGACAAACCGAGACATCATAATCATGGGTGGAGAGATGATGAAGGAATATGGTGTAAAGTAAATGGGAGCATGTTTTTCGAGACCTCATGAAATATATAAAATAAATAAGACGACTGATCACATGTTCAAAGCTGGTGGATCGTTTGGTCGCGGTGACGTGACTCTCGAGCTCCACGCTGAGATTGGTATGAGGTCTAAAAAGACTTAGGCAAACCTATTATGTTGCCAGAGTCAGACACTGTGGGAGTGGTAGGAGACGTGACCTAAGTTAAAATGGGTTGGCTTAGAAAACTGGCTCGTAACATTAGAAACTTTTTCAGACGACGTAGCAAACTGAAGACTAATAAAACACACCTGATGCGTTGGTACACAACAAACCAGATCTATAAAAAACCTTACACCCACATCGAGTAGTTTTTTTCGTGGAGGACTATATAGCGATGACTTCCGCAACACTTCGATTATTCGATTTCGATGGTCACCAAATCACGACGGTTAACCACAACGGTGAAATATGGTTCAAAGCGAAAGAAGTCGCGAGCGCTCTAGGTTATGCTCGACCAAAAGATGCAGTAAACGACCACGTCGAACCTGATTGTAAAATGAAGATGGAGCAGGCCTCATTTATCAACGAACTTGGGGTCTACTCGTTAGTGTTCTCAAGTAAAATGGAGCGTGCGAAACACTTTGGAAGGTGGGTGCACTCAGAAGTCTTACCAAGCATTAGAAAGACTGTGGCTGACGTCGGTCTCAAACACAATCAGTTTAAAATGATCACTGAGTTCGACCTTCATACGAAAGTTGTTGGTTTTCTTAGGAAATATTATCCAGAAGCTATTTTGATAGCCGCTTGTGGTGAGAATCAAGACACTTCGAGTAAAAGAATAAGTTCGTGGAAAAAAGGTTACCAACGTGGAACGCCTGACTTGATTATTGCCAATGCAAACCGACAGCATAGCGGGCTCGTGATCGAGTTCAAGAATCCAGGTGGCACAGGCAAGACGTCCAAAGAGCAAGACTCCCTGCTACTCAGATATAAATCCGCTGGTTATCTAACACTCTTGTGCGACTCGTACGACGACGCTATTACCACAGTGATAAAATATCTCTTTGACGTTGGGTTTCAGTGCTCTCAGTGTTTTCGTAAATTTAAAAATAAATCAGCGTTGAGTAACCATGAGAGACGCTATTGTAAAGAGACTTTTTAGACAGCGAGTAATGAGTCGAATTAGCGCTCGTTCTCGTTGTTGAGACGACGTTTGAAGCGACAACTGCTCTAGCATTTTTAAAGACGTTTTTTTAACTCGATAAAAATATCTGCGAAACTTTCTCCCTTTATTTCACAAACCTCCTGACCACTGTGTGAAAAAATGTTTCTATGACATTGGACGCTTCATGTGACCAATGTCTAAATTTAAAAAAGTGGGATGTATCGAGAACACCCGTAATTTTATGTGGAAGGATGATGACGTCTGCACACTGCACGATATTGCTCAGCACCACCAACAAACGATGGCCCCGGGTTGTATCTCCAATTGAATGGTGCATCAACAGTTGTTCCGTAAGTGTCGCGACAAACGGCGCAATACGCTTTTAGAAAGGTGATGTCGTCCGCTACTGGGAACAGTGTGTCAAGTTCACCAAGTCTTTTTAAGTGCTCCGTTGTTATGAGACCACAAATAATGACGTGAATGCCGGCTTTAATGTATTCGCGAATAATTGGGAGTAACCCAGAGTACCAATGGCCTTCATCAATGCCAATGACGTCATAGTCAGCTATCTCGGAAGAACTCGGGAGGTTGGTGATTAACTTCACAGGTAAACTGTCTGATCCAACAACAATGGTCTGACGATGTGTGGAGAACGCGTGGTCAGTTCGTCTGGTGTCGCCTGCGTTGTTCATGTAAAGGACTTTGAGCCCTGATTTACTTAACGTGACTAACCTACGAAGAGTCTCTGTCGTTTTTCCTGCAAACATGGGGCCAATCACGATTTCTAGTTTACCGAGTTTCTTCATGATTACTATACCTCCAGAGAAATGTTCTCTCCTGTTGCGGCAACTGTTGTTCGTTGTTAAATATCCGCTGAAGCTCTAAGTTTTTAAGATGGGACCTCGAGCTCTCGTGTCTCAAGCGATGCAGTGGGTCGTTGGTGACCACACCGCATGGGTGACAGGTGTACGCGTTTTCATCTCTCGCAAAGTGTCTGTGAGCGGGCGAGAGTACGTGGTCCCTGATATCATCCGCGCCCAGTATCTCATTACACCCCACCTTGCAAACGTGAACGTCGCGGTTTGCGGCGAGCTTTAGCCACGCTTTGGCTTTGGTTGGGCATGGTTTCCACATAAGGGTCACTAAGAACACTTGGAGGGAGTTACCGAGTAACGTACCGTTGGACCCACTAGGGTTGTTCAAGTAGACACCACTTGCTAACATAAGGTACTTGAATGATGAGTAACACCACACAGGGATTATGCTAGCTAATCTATCAGCAATCTCCTTGGCTCTATCTTCTCGAAGATCGATCCAAGTGTCGTGAAGATGCCTCGCGCAGTCGACCTGGGGGATAGGCTGTTTTATTAACACCTCTTCACGTCTGAGGTCGAGCAGATTGTATATTGAAAAGTACTCGTTTAAGACGTTGGGTCCATTGTCGACTCGTGGGGTAGACACACTGACAAAGGCCGTTCTCAGCAAGCGGTCAATAACTTCTTCGCTAACCTCTCGGGCTCGAGTCATTATGTTATACTCCCAGAAAAAATCCTAATTTCTTAGTGCGTTTGGTCTGGAACTGTGAGATACCTGTGAGGTCAACTGTGAGACACCTGTGAGGTCAACTGTGAGTAAGATAACACGTGATAGTGTATTAGATGGTTGAGGACTCACAGACGGCTGTCGACGCTAAGATCACAGCTGATGTGAAAAGTGTTAAGGTAAAGGACCCAAAGCGCGTCGCTGCTGGTAAAAAGTTGGCTGAGATATCGAAAGCTGCGAAAGAAAAAAAAATGCGCGAAATGATAGTTAACGAAGAACAGGGTAGTGAGTGGAGCTATGGTTACATTGTTGGAACACTTGGTGTTATCATTGCCGCTGCTTCACTATGGTACACAATTAGCAGTGAAAAAGAACCTGTGAGTACTACAGCAGCACCTGTGTCAGAAAGTCGTGAGACTCGTCGTCCAGCGTTAGACACATTTGATTCTTGAACAAAACACACGACAATGTATATGGCTGCGATCGATCGAAAAGAACTTATGAACGAATTGTATGACGCGCTACTTGTTACGACTGGCGCTGTGGCAGTGAGTATGATTTCTAAAAAGGCTTTGGGGGAACCATTGGGAACACCAGAGACAGTGAAAGGCACAGTGAAACTTGCTGCAGCTGTTGGTGCAGGAACGCTGTTAGTAAAATGGGTGCAATCGAAAAAGTGGATACCGACAGATCCATTCAAATCAATGTAAGTTAATGGCGAGCGTTGTGGCTGGAGGGATATTTAATGCAGTGGCTTTTGCAGGCGCTGGCTTTATGTTTTCGAAGTTTAATCACTCGGGTTATGAAGCTGAGATGAAAAGACACAACCACGCGTTGGAACAGCTAGCCAGTGCGAAAGAAGTGTGGTATGAAAATGAAGTCGCCAAGAAAGATAAGATCCAGCGTTTACGACAACGGCTCTCTGATGCTAACGCTGACATCAACGACACAAACCACGCGTTGGAAGAACTTAGAAGCGTAATGACCATACAGTACAGCGGACGAGTGTTCACTGACCTCCCGAAGATTGCGGATTACTACCAACCGAGTGCGGAAATGAAGGAATACCAATTATTGTTTGTTAGCGCGCTAGGTTTGGGTAGTGGAATAGCGCTACGGGTACTAGTTCGGTGAAAAAAATATGTTGGAGTAGTATAAGCGATGGACAAACTTATGAGGCAGATGAGTTATGGCTTGACAATTGACGAGATCGCGAGCGAGACGCAAATTGAGTGTGGGGACACCTTCAGAATTTACTACTGCTCGGATTGTGACGTTGTGAAACATCTAAGTGACTGCGGTGGGTACGCGTGTCCAAAGTGTGGTGACATCGAATGGGGTTACACTCAGAGTTACAGCGACATGAGACTCACGCGACTAAAAAGCGTTCACAAACGGTCTTGGTGGATGGGGAGGAGACTGCGGAACGTTGTGAAGGGTGAGCACCTTGAGTTGATAAAAGAGGACTTCCTGAAAGTTGTCAATGTGCTGCACTCATGCAATTTGATCAAGGGTAGAAATGTCAGCAGATATGGATACTACATTATTAGGTTGTGTCATAGAAGACGAGTCAAGACACTCAAGAAGGTGTCAGACCTCAAAGACGGGAAGGTGAAAGACTTGTTCGACGATAATTTGTTTGGGGTGGTGTACCCAAAGCTAGGATGGTGCGAAAGTGGCGACAATTATTACGACGAGTGGTTTAGGAAAAAAACAAGTGTAGTATATAGAAGCCAATGAGTCGGACTGTGAAAAACCCGCTGAAAAAAAGACGGGCGCATAAGACGAGTGCAGCCGTTGTCAATTCACTAACAGATGAAGCGACCAACGTTCACGGCTTCTTTAGAGACCAAGAAACACAACCTGTAGTCGAAGACCTCGCACCGTCAACGCATCTGTTGGATCGAGCACTGAGAGGGTTCACAAGGTCCTATGGAGTCGAAGTAATTGACGACAGAGACATCAATCAGGTAAATGGTAGTAGAAGTGCTGTCACTAACCTTTTGAGACGTGAACTAGGTGAGACCAACGGAATGAAAGTGGTGGAGACAGTCAAGGTCACTTTTGAGAAAGTTTTAGAACTCAATAAGACCACATACAAAACTGCCTACTTTAACAGCGAGACGTTCGTCGTCATTAACGAGCACGACATCGAGGGTGTCGCCAATCGTGGGTCGGAGCAGATTTTGACGCGGATAGCTGGGTGGCTATCTGAGGGGTCTGGATGGACTATCGACAAAATAGATGCGCACTACGTCAATGTCGCTATTTACAGACCTTTGCATGGGAGTAGCTACATTGCGTTGCCAAAGGAGCTGCGCAACAGTATGAAGGGCTTGATAAACGTAAATAACGATGATGACAACGAGTGCTTTAGATGGTGTCACCTAGCACACAAATTTCCTGTTGGAAAAAACTCTGACAGAACGTCAAAGTACGCTAGGCATGTCGGTGAGCTGAGTTATGACGGAGTTGACTTCCCAGTCACACTCAAAGATTACAACAAGATCGAAAAGGCTAACGAAATTAGCATCAATGTTTTTGGGTACGAAAATAAGCAGCCATTCCCTGTGTACGTTTCTAAGGAAGCGCATCCTGACCATATGGACCTACTGTTGATAACTAATGACGTGGGCAACAAGCATTATGTGTACATTCGCGATTTCGACAAATTCATGTACCGTCAAACAAAGTATAAGGCGAGAAAGCACTTTTGCAGGTATTGTTTGCAGTGTTTCACCCGTGCGGACGTACTTGAAAGTCATATTGAAGTGTGCTTGGTCATCAATGGGAAGCAAGCTATTAAAATGCCACAAAAAGGTACGAAAGTGAAATACGAGAATTTTAGTAGACAGCTAAACGTACCATTTGTGGTGTATGCAGACTTTGAGGCTATCACACAGAAGGTGCACACGGCAACACCATCAAGCGAGTGTAGCTACACAAATGCTTACCAGAGGCACGTCGACTGTGGTTATGGGTATAAATTGGTTTGTTGCTATGACAACGAGTATAGTAAGCCAGTGAAAGTGTATCGCGGTGAAAATGCAGTTAACAAGTTCATTGGGGAGATGTTAGAAATTGTCAAATATTGTAAAGAGACATCTGAGAGTCACTTTAACAAAGAAATGATACTAACTGACGACGATAAGAGGGACTTTGACGAGGCTAAAAGTTGTCATATTTGCAGTGTTGAGTACACTGGCGCTGACGTTAGAGTGAGAGACCACTGTCATGTCTCGGGTAAGTACAGAGGGTCTGCACATCGTGAGTGTAATGTGAACTTTAAGTTGACTGATAAAATTCCTGTGATCTTCCATAACCTACGCGGCTACGATAGCCATTTCATCATGCAGGAGATTGGTAAGTTTGGCCAAGACATAAATGTGATACCAAACAACATGGAGAAGTACATGGCGTTCATGCTTGGAAAAAACTTGGTGTTCTTGGACAGCTTTCAGTTCATGAGTAGCGGTCTAGACAACTTGGTGAGGAACCTACCAAGGGACGCTTTCAAGTACACGTCAGAAGTGTTTCGCGACGAGGGGTTGGCACTCATGACAAGAAAGGGAGTCTATCCCTACGATTATATGGACTCCTTTAATAAATTCGATAAACGCGAGCTACCCTCCAAAAAAGACTTCTACAGCGTTCTGAATGACGAGCATATTACGGAAGAAATGTATGAGCGCGCCATCGATGTGTGGGACTACTTCGACGTTGAAAGTATGGGTGGGTATCACGACCTGTATTTGAAAAGCGATGTGCTCTTGCTCGCCGACGTTTTTGAGAACTTTAGAAAGACATGCCATCGCGAGTATAAATTAGACCCTTGCCATTATTTCACATCGCCTGGATTGGCTTGGGATGCCATGCTGAAGATGACTGGAGTGGAGCTTGAGTTATTGTCCGACATCGACATGTTCCAGTTCGTAGAATTAGGTATGCGTGGTGGTGTGAGCTACATATGCAACAGACATGGCGTGGCGAACAATAAATATATGAAGGGGTACGATAAAGCGCAAGAGTCGAAGTATTTGATGTACCTTGACGCCAACAATTTATATGGGTGGGCAATGAGTCGAAGTCTACCTACAGGTGGCTTCAAGTGGTTGACTGAGAAAGAAATAAAAAAGGTTAATCTACACGACTATCACAACAATAGTGAAAAGGGCCTGCTGCTTGAAGTCGACTTGGAGTATCCAGCTCATTTGCATGACCTACATAACGACTACCCGCTGGCTCCTGAGAAGATGGAAATAACTGTTGACATGTTGTCGGAGTACTGCACAAAAATCAAAAATAAGTTTAACGTGAGTGTTGGTGGTGTGAAAAAGCTGGTGACTAATTTGATGGACAAAAAAAAGTACGTGTGTCACTATAGAAATCTGCAGTTGTATATGGATCTTGGATTGAAAATCAAAAAGATTCATAGGGTCCTACAGTTTGACCAGTCCAAGTGGTTGGGCAAGTACATCGACTTTAACACAGTCAAGAGAACCGCGGCTAAGAACGCTTTTGAGAAGGACTTCTTCAAGTTGATGAACAACAGTGTGTTTGGAAAAACGATGGAGAACTTGAGGAAGCGTGTGGATGTAAGATTAGTGACCACCGAGAAAAAGTTAGAAAAGCTTGTCTCAAAGCCTACGTTTGTGTCTTGCAAGATATTTAGCGAGAATTTAGTCGCTGTCCACAAAGTCAAAGAGACGCTGACATTAAATAGACCTGCATACGTGGGTATGTGCATACTAGACTTGAGCAAAACGCTGATGTACAATTTTCACTATAATTATATTATGAAAAAGTACTCTAGCGACACCTGTAGGTTGCACTTCACTGACACTGACAGTCTGTTGTACTCAATCAAAACTGGCGACGTTTATTCCGACTTCATGGAGGAGCGCGAAAAGTTTGACAATAGCGATTACCCTGCAGACAACCCGTTCGCTTTCAAAGAGAATAAGAAAGTTATTGGCAAGATGAAAGACGAGTGCGCTGGAACACCAATTATTGAGTTCGTTGGGTTGCGCAGTAAAATGTACAGCTATTTGAAAGAGGATGGGGGTGGTGGGAAAACCGCTAAAGGCATTAGAAAGAATATAATTAAAAAAGTGATCAAGCACGAAGATTATAAAAGTGTGTTACTTGAGCAGAAACAATTGCGACACACAATGAAGACCATTAGAAGTGTCAAGCATCAGCTCGGTAGTTACGAAATTAACAAGGTGTCGTTATCCTGTTTTGATGATAAACGATACCTTTTAGAAAATGGTATTGACTCCTACGCGTATGGTCACAAAAACATTGTAGTGAGAGACATACCTTAAACACTGCGACGTGATTCCCATAAGGTCACTCTCTCCACGCGTGCGAGATTGCAAACGCTTTTCTCACCGACTTGTTAATCAGCAAATTCGCTAGCTTACTGGATGGGTTGAACGCTATTGAAAATCCTGACGAACTAAACGACGAGTTGCAAAAAGACCCGTCGAGAGCATTGTCGCGATTGTGACACCGTACGTGCCTTTCTTGGGCTTGTTGTCGGGAGGAATCACAACGTCAAAATATGTGTACGACCACCATTTCAGAAGTGCGACAAACACTGAAAATAGCGAGCGGGTGGACTAATTTGCATGCTAGCAGGTGGTTTCATAACAACCGCGCGAGTCCATTCACACAACGGTTTTTTATTCACGATATTTATAGTGTACGATTTAACGAGTACGCTCAAAGTTAAGACAGTCTTAGCATGGTGGTCCTCACTCCTTCTTCAAACACTGCGATTCTTCTCTTATAGTCAGCACGACAGCAGGTGGTTGTACGTGGTGTGTCGCTAACAACAACATTCCATTGCGAATAGCAACCACAACTTTTTGAAAAAAATATTTTAAAACGAAAATATTTTTTAAAAGTGAAAACATTTTTTAAAAGTGAAAATATTTTTTTAAAAAGTCGTAGTTGCTATTCGTAATGGAATGTTGTTGTTAGCAACATCGACAGGTGACCTCGATTCGTATAGCAGGTACAGCACTCGCATGTGAAATCTATTTAACACTAGACTCTAGTGGCTTTCTCGTTGAAATTTATTAAACATCGTCACTAGAATCAAAATCTAGTGGCTTTTTTTTCGCGCATGAATTGAAACAATGGTAGAGCGCGTCAGTCATAGTTTGTCAAACACAAATGTGAAAATGACGACACAAAACTTTCTCTAAATTTGACGAAATGTGTCGTATTTCGTTAAAATAGCGATTTGGTGTTGTCTCGCGTGTGTTTGACATCAATTTAGTAGAAAACGTGGGAGGGATGTCTAGATTGACTAACGATCGCTGTAGTAGTATAGTAAGTAGGGCTGCGAGCTTATTCGACGTCAATCGTGAATATAAACACCAAAACATCGCCAAATTTGTCGAGTCGCGACTTGGCCAAATTTGGTGACGTTTTGGTGTTTATATTCACAGTTGAGGTCGATTGAGCTCGCAGCCCTACTTACTATACTACTTATAATATATATATTATATTTAAAATACCTATGCAATGAACAATTAAGTTGTAAAATAACTCTTTTGTTTGAAAGAACTCTTGAAACTATAAAGACTAACCATTTACAACTTTTTCATATCTCACTTCACTCTTGAGATATTAAGATTTGTTTAATATGTAACTGATCAGTAGATGTGTAAAGTTGATCGTCCAGGTTGTTGTAGTCTTGAGAAAGACTATTGTTGGTGACTGACGTTTCGACGGTCTCTGCGGCAGTTATCTTCAGAGTCAAGTACAGTGATTTGGATTTGGCAAGGCAATTGTCAAACAAAAATAAAATAGAGACAAAATAAGATAATAGCATGATAACGTACAATAGTTAGACATAGAATAGAGGGCTGTGTCCCCAGACCTCTGCCGTATAGCTCCCTCGAGGGTGCTGAGCGTCACTCCACCCACCTCGCTCGCTCAGCACCCCCCTACCAGATCAACCTGGATCCATCTGCATGGTTCATTACGTCATAATTTGTTTGTGCCATAATTAGTGCGAGTGGGTGTTGCATCATGCGTTAAGCGTGGGCCAATATTGTTCTCATCGGTTGTTTGTTGAGGCCGTCGAAACGTCAGTCACCAACAATAATCTTTCTGACGATCAACTTCACACATCTAATGATACTCCTAGGTTCAAACCATTTACTTTATGTAAATGATCATACTTATGACATCACAATGCATAATGACTTATTGAAAAATTCTACATATCTTTACCATTATCAATGGAATCGTTTGATAATTTGCATATTTGATGTCACTGGATACATCCACGCACATGCATCTGCATTTCAAATGATTTCATTACATAATCTCAAGGATATATATGCGTTTTCAATAAGTTATTATCTAGTGTGACGTAATAAGTATGATCATTTACATATCAAACAAATCTTAATATCTCAAGAATGAAGTGAGATATGAAAAAGTTGTAAATGGTTAGTCTTTATAATTTTAAGAGTTCTTTAAAACAAAAGAGTTATTTTACAACTGAATTTTTCATTGCATAGCCACTTTAAAATACAATTAATAATTCATGAAGCAAATTCAAAATAAATGAATGTTTAATCAATAGTTGTATATATCTGATACAAACCAACAAACCAACAAACAACACTGCCACTCATTTTGTAAATAGTGTATATATAACACTATAACGTCAACATTTGTCATTGATAAATAGAAAATTATTTTTACTCTGAATAATCAGGTACAATGCCCATCTTGGAGATGCGTGTAAATATGGAATCAAGAAAGGTTTTGGCGTTGGACTGGGAATGGGGGCTTTCCAGGTAGCGATTTATAGCAACTATGCTTTGGCGCTTTGGTGAGTATTTTTTCTGTGGTTTTATCTTCTTTATTGTGTGTTTTTATAATAATAATAATAATAATAATAATAATAATAATAATAATAATAATAATAAAGCATTTATTTAGCGCTGTACATTGCTGTCCTAAGCGCTTTACAATTTTGAAGATTAAAAATAATAAAAATAAACAAGACGCCCGCTAGGCGTTAACTCGGGCTACTTTTTGGGCTAGCACTCGTGGCATACTGTGTATCTCTTTTTCGCCAAATTTGTCAGACGTTTGAAACTCTGATTATGATTGGCGAGTATTACCCCCGGCGACTGTTTTTTTGCAGTTACGACCGCGATCGCCGGCGTGTGCAATTTGGCATATTTATCATCTCAAATCATTAATAATTCATTATTATTATTATTTTTATTTATTTTATTATTTAATCTTAATTCGATACGGTAGCTCTTCAGGCTATACAGTCTGCTTTCCAAGAGGCCGTATATATAGTAAAAATATTTACATAAATAGTATGAAAAGAGAACTACCTAACTAACTAACTATTAATTACAATAACAAGAAACTACTTATACAATTAAGTTATTAAATATTGAATTAATTTACATCGTTTATATACATCTGTCCCTGAGGCGAGCCTTAAATTCCCCAAAAGAAACGCTGTTAGCCTTTAGTGGTCTTGGCAACTCATTCCATATTTTAGCGGCTGAATAACTAGTACTTTTTTTAAGGAAATTGGTTTTAGGTTTATCCAAAAAATAGTCTAGATTATTACTACATAACTATGTGCTTGATTATTTGAGATGTTAAAAATATTGGTAATATTTTCTAGGTATTCTCCATTTCTAATCTTGTGCATAAAGACAGCTTTATTCTCCTTCTGCCTCTCCACCAGTGGTTGCAAGCTCAATTGTCTTAGTATATCAACAGATCTAACATCATATGATTCGCCACTAATGACCCTTGCTGCTCTGTTTTGCATTTTTTGCAGCTTTTCCAGTAAATATTTATCACAATTATCCCAAACAAGGCTACAATAGTCAAAATGTGGCAAATCAATTGCGTTATAAACTGAATTTAATGTTGTTTTCGGAACAAAAGCTTTCATACGTCTTATCATTCCTATACCCTTAGATACCTTAGTAACTATACTGTTTACATGGGTTTTCCATTTAAGTTGGTCATCAACAATAACTCCAAGTGTTTTAGTTTCATTAACCCTTTTTATTTTACATTCTCCTAGTTTGATATCAGGATCTTCATTAATGTTATTCAGTCTCTATCTTGATCCAACAATCATGTATTCATTTTTTTCTTTGATGAGTAAACACAACGGAAATCAACCTCGTACCCAGGGCATTTTGCCTCCACGGCGTAAGGTCGGCGAAAATGGCCCTGGGATCGGCTGGTCCATTCTATAATGCGATTGGCTTGTCATAAAACTCAATTAATTCAGCCGAGTATAATTTATTCATCTAAATCTGAATGCTGTCTTCAAATTTTACAGCAAATTAGAAGTGATAACTTTCGCTAAATTGGATATATGCTTCTTCATACCTTTTGTAAGAGATAACTATTTATTTATTTATTTATTTATTAACTTTACAACCAAGCAAGAAAGCAAAATAATTAATACAACGGTTAAAAATTAAAAAACAGACAAAAACAGAGCAGTCTTGGACATGGTTGAAGGTATGGTCAACAGGACATGTGTCCCATGTGAAGACCAACCTGACAAAAACTTACAGAATAGACATAAATTAAAGACAAGGACTAATACACTAATAACATATCATAGGACATATTAAGAACAACAACTTAAATTATATGAACACGGTCATTATTATGCTTGTTAACTGCTTTTATGCCTACGAATGCTGACATGAACAACTCTGAAGAGCATTGAATATTTCTGAATTATTCAGGTCAACAAAGTAGATAATGGAACAAAGACCACAAAAATTATCATATCTAAACACCCAGAAATTCTGGGTGTCATTTGACCAGTGAAGGCAAAATGCCCTGGGAACGAGGTTGAAGTTTTATCCTAACCCTCCTGCGCCATTTCCCCATCCATGCCCCCAGGTATATAAATCGTTATCTCGGTCAATATTTAACGGATCTCAATTCTGAAAACAGATCTGGAATTAGCTAGTGCAAATACATAACATATGTGTCTATTATATATTACGGTAACGTGCATATACCCTTCGTAAAAACCTGTATATGTACTTAGAAAGTTATCTCGGACAATATTTACTCGATTTCAATTCTGAAAACAAATTTGGAATTGCCGAGTCCAAGTACATGACATACTTGTCTTCAAGTAATATCAACACAACATACCCGATACCTTATACCCGATACCTTATACCCGATACCTTATACCCGATACCTTATACCCGATACCTTATACCCAATAACTTATACCCAATAACTTATAGCCGATATCTTATACCTTGCCTCGCCTTCGCTCGCTTTATTTTACTTCGCCTCGCTTTGGCTTTGCTTCCCTCGCCTTGTCTTCCCACCCCTTAAAATGCCAATCCAGCCTACGGGGATTTTCCATATTCCTAATCTTTGGGTTCTACCAAAAAGAAATGTAATATAATCTTGTCGTTCGAAAATTGCATCTTCATGCCTTTTCCCCCGCTAAAGTTCACACGAAGTGACGTCAACGTAGGACACGCAATATTTTCCGGTGTTATTCAACAGTGAATGTTTAGGAATTGAGTGAATTTTATCGAAACAGGCTGTTTAAAGTTCAAAGTCAAACTTTCGCTGTATTTCATTGCTGAATCACGCAAAATATCGCGTGTCCCTGAGTTGACGTCACTTCCTGTGAAATTTAGCAAGGGAAAAGGGCACGAAGATGAAATTTTCGAACAACAAGATATATTACATTTTTTCTCAGAAGAATCCAACGATCACAAATATGTAAAATACCCACAGGCTGGATAGGCACTTTAATGTCATCCCTCGTCTTGTCTTTCCTACCCCTAATGTCTTCCCTCGTCTTGCCTTTCCTGCCCTTAATGTCTTCCCTCGCCTTGCCTTTCCTCCCCTAATGTCTTCCCTCGTCCTATCTTTCCTCCCATTAATGATTTCCCTCATCCTGTCATTCCCCCCTTAATGTCTTCCCTCGTCCTGTCTTTCCTCCCCTTAATGTCTTCCCTCGTCTTTCCTTTCCTCCCCTGAATGTCTTCGCTCGTCCTGTCTTTCCTCCCCTTAATATCTTCTCTCCCCTTTCCTTTCCTCTCCTTGCCTTTCCTCCCCTTAATGTCGTTCCTGGTCTTGCCTTTCCTCTCCTTAATGTCATCCCTCGCTTTGCCTTTCCTCCACTTAATATTTTCCCTTAATATTTTCCCTCGTCTTGCCTTTCCTCCCCTTAATATTTTCATTCGTCTTGCCTTTCCTCCCGTTAATATTTTCCCTCGTCTTGCCTTTCCTACCCTTAATATTTTTCCTCGTATTGCCTTCCCTCCCCTTAATATATTCCTTCGTCTTGCCTTATCTTGCCTCGTCTTGCCTTATCTTCCCTCGTGTTGCCTTTCCTCCTCTTAATGTCATCCCTCGTCTTGCTTTTCCTCCCCTTAATGTCTTCCCTCCCCATAATGTCTTCCCTCCTCTTGCCTTTCATTCCCTTAATGTCTTCCCTCCTCTTGCCTTTCCTCCCCTTAATGTCTTCCCTCCTCTTGCCTTTCCTCCCCTTAATGTCTTCCCTCGCCTTGCCTTTCCTCGCCTTAATGTGTCTTCCCTCCCCATAATGTCTTCCCTCCTCTTGCCGTTCCTCCCCTTAATGTCTTCCCTCGCCTTGCCTTTCCTCCCCTTAATGTCTTCCCTCGCCTTGCCTTTCCTCCCCTTAATGTCTTTCCTCCCCTTGATGTCTTCCCTCGCCTTGCCTTTCCTCCCCTTAATGTCTTCCCTCCTCTTGCCTTTCCTCCCCTTGATGTCTTCCCTCGCCTTGCCTTTCCTCCCCTTAATGTCTTCCCTCGTCTTGCCTTTCCTCCCCTTAATGTCTTCCCTCCTCTTGCCTTTCCTCCCCTTGATGTCTTCCCTCGCCTTGCCTTTCCTCCCCTTAATGTCTTCCCTCGTCTTGCCTTTCCTCCCCTTAATATTTTCCCTCGTCTTGCCTTTCCTCCCCTTAATGTCTTCCCGCGCCTTTCCTTTCCTCCCCTTAATGTCATCCCTCGCCTTTCCTTTCCTCCCCTTAATGTCTTCCCTCGCCTTGCCTTTCCTCCCCTTAATGTCTTCCCTCGTCTTGCCTTTCCTCCCCTTAATGTCTTCCCTCCTCTTGCCTTTCCTCCCCTTGATGTCTTCCCTCGCCTTGCCTTTCCTCCCCTTAATGTCTTCCCTCGTCTTGCCTTTCCTCCCCTTAATATTTTCCCTCGTCTTGCCTTTCCTCCCCTTAATGTCTTCCCGCGCCTTTCCTTTCCTCCCCTTAATGTCATCCCTCGCCTTTCCTTTCCTCCCCTTAATGTCTTTCCTCGTCTTGGCTTTCCTCCCCTTAATGTCATCCCTCGCCTTTCGTTTCCTCCCCTTAATGTCTTCCCTCGTCTTGCCTTTCCTCCTCTTAATGTCTTCCCTCGTCTTGCCTTTCCTCCCCTTAATGTCATCCCTCGCCTTTCCTTTCCTCCCCTTAATGTCATCCATCGCCTTTCGTTTCCTCCCCTTAATGTCTTCCCTCGTGTTGCCTTTCCTCGCCTTAATGTCTTCCCTCGTCTTGCCTTTCCTCCCCTTAATGTCTTCCCTCCCCTTAATGTCTTCCCTCGCCTTTCCTTTCCTCCCCTTAATGTCTTCCCTCGTCTTGTCTTTGCTCCGCTTAATGTCTTCCCTCGTCTTGCCTTTCCTCCCCTTCATGTCTTCCCTCGTCTTGTCTTTACTCCCCTTAATGCCTTCCCTCCCCTTAATGCCTTCCCTCGACTTGCCTTTCCTTCCCTGAATGTCTTCCTCGTCTTTCTTTGCCTCGCGTCGCCTCTGCTTGTCTTCCGTCGTCTTTCCTTGCTTTTCCTCGCCTTTCCTTGACTTACCTTTTTGTCGTAATTTCAGGTATGTTGTTAAGATGGCCAGAGATGGTGATGCAACCCCAGGGGACGGAATTCTGGTATCTAAGTTACTTTGTTAATTAACAAAACATTGAATTGCTTAAAAGATATTTAAGCTCACAATTCATTATCATGTCATTTTTCCTAACTCAGGTATTTTTTGCTCTTCTTGTTGGCGCCATGATTCTCGGACAAGCGGCGCCAAGTGCCGAAGCTCTAGCAGTCGCAAGAGGTGCAGCTACCGTTGTGTTTAAGATCATTGATCGAGTAAGTTATATCAGGTTTAATTTTAGTCTTTTCAGTTTTAATAATAACAATAATAATAATAATGATAATGATATTGATAATGATAATGATAATGATAATGATGATATTGATGATGATATTGATAATGATAATAATGGGTTTAAAGTACCCCTAACCTCAAATGGGTTTTTATTGTCTTATTTGGAAGAACTTTTCAAATGATAAACTTCTTTTGAAGATTTTTGTTTCTTCGTTTTCTTTTCGATATACAAATCTCCGGAATTACGTCACACATGCATAATGAGTTATCAGAGAATGTTATATATATCTTTGCGTTCGTCAAATAAAAACACTAAAGTGTGCATAACACACGTATGCGTGTTTCGCCACAACACCAAACTTCTCGATTCTAAAGGATTTTGTTCGAGATGAAAGAGGTACACGCATTTCTCCAACAAGTCATTATGCATGTGTGACGTAAATTCCGGACATTTGCATATCAAACAAACTGATATACAGCTAAATCAATTAAGGTTGTCCTCTGACAAAGCTAAAAGGTGAAAGCCAAACGCGAAAAGTATGATGGGAAATACTCTATGTATGTTTGCTTAGCGCAAACAATATACCATATTTTTATGCTCTCAAAATCAGACAAACAAACCCCGAAGTTGACTCTAGAGATTATTAATGAGAAATATGAATAACATTAATGTCGCATGTTATTATTATCTTCTCCACGCTATTGCAAACAATTAAGAACACTAGGGAAAATGTTTGTTTATACCTTTGGGAATCACTCCTTATTACTTAATGTTTCCTACATGTTTAAACAGCCATAATTAAACAGTCTGTTGCAGGGGTGGCGCCAGGAATTCCCCGACGCAGGGGCTAAGGTCCCCGACAGGGGGGTTCGGGGGCATGCTCTCCCGAGGAATTTTTGATTTTGTTAGCCTCTGAAACGCTATTTACTGCATTTTGGGGGAAGTTTTAACAAAGAAGTTTTATAGTCAGTATTTCCTTACTGTATACGAAACTCTAACAATAATATTCACGCAAAAACTAGACGACAGTGAGCGCGCTAAACAACACAGAGGTGATAGATTTGTGCCAGAGACGAAAGTTGATAACCTTTGACGTTGTTTAGCGAAACGTTTGTTAATGCGTAAAAATACTTTTATGATTCTAAGAAAACAAGACGAACTTTTTTGTGTATTTTCTTCTTTTTTTCTTTTCTCTTTCTTTTTTTCTTCCAGTTCGTTCCCCGACGAATTGTTAATTTTTCCCCGACAGGGGGGCTAAGGTTCCCCGACGGGGGGGGGGGGGCTGTAGCCGCCCTGCCCCCCTCTGGGGCCACCCCTGGTCTGTTGGTAATTATCAAAGTACGCAAGTATTTTCAAAGTACGCAGAAACAGAATATTTTTTTATATTTTCCAAGTGCAAATCAACTAATCAACTAATCAACTAATCACTACTCAATCAACCCCATAATTTATGTCAAGCTTTTAGCTATTGACCTTGTGTCTCCCTGTATTTCAACAGGCGTTCTTTACACAAACAGGGATTAAAAATTGTCGCTCCCAATGTACTTTTCGCGCTTGGCTTCGACCTTTTAGCTTTGTCGAAGGGCAACCTTGATTGATTTAGCTGTATCTCAAAAAGAAAGCGAAGAAACGAAAATCTTCAAAAGAAGTTACTTTATCATTTGAAAAGTTCTTCCAAATAAGATAATAAAATATTTTGAGATTAGGTGCAGTGGCGCATTTCAAATCTGTAGCACAAAACTGAATTACATGATGTTTTGTACATTCCATCATGTACTAGGAAACTGCTTATATGTTTAATTTACAAATATAACTATATTAAGCGCATTAATAACTATCTATATTTAATATATGCTATAAAATTTGACATTCTCGAAGTCTTAGGAATAGTGGAGCAGACGAAAGTAGTACCAGATCGTATGTTGTAACTATGGGTGATAGAATGATTAACGTATTTCAAAAGAAATTTTAGTGCGCCATCTTGTTTATTATCCCTTACAAATCTTTAACAAATATGTTGACCTCTTGAAAGGGGGCATAATGGCACCCAAATTAAATATTCATTTATATTCATTTGAAGTAGCCTTTCTAACCTCGTTCGTGTGTCTGTAATTCCAAATAATCTTTGCTTTATAACATATATAACAATATGACAGCGGCGCAATTCCTGTCTCTAGCTGAAAATTGTCGTTCTATAAATGTTAAAAGCACGCATGTGTTGTTCGTTTCAGTCTTCTAGGTCGTATTTTTCATTCCGGAATGAAATCTCGCACCGCCTTTACATGACACCGGAATGAAATTTCAATGAAACTCAATCCGGAATCAAACTCGATCCGGAATGACAACCGGAATGAATTCAATCCGGATTGAGCTGCATCTCATTCCTGATTCATGTAAGCACCTAAAGGGATTTTAACAGAACCAGTATGAGTTCAATCCGGAATGAAACTCAATCCGGATTCATGTAAACAGCCCATAAATAGCATTAACGCGCTCCGCTATTGGTGATAATGCTAATAAAACAATTGCATCATGATCTCGGTTTCGCATCATGACACGAGATTAATTATAAAGGCCTTCGGCTTCGGCAGATAACACAAACCTTGGACTTGATAATTGTGATCATGCTTATCCATGCAATAATTGTTAATTGTGACCCAGGTTGAAAATCGTGGCAAGATCTTACCAAGATCTTAGTTAATTTCTTGCCAAGATCTTGCTAAGATCTTGCCAAGATTTTACACCATCTTGCAAAGATTTTACAAGATCTTGCCCAGATTTTACAAGATCTTGGTACGATTTTACAAGATCTTGGCAAGATTTTACAACATCTTACCAAGATTTTACAACATCTTACCAAGAATTTACAAGATCTTGGCAAGATTTTACAACATCTTACCAAGATTTTACAACATCTTACCAAGATTTTACAATATCTTGCCAAGATTTTACAAGATCTTCCCAAGATCGTACAGGATCTTGCCAAGATTTTACAAGATCTTGCCAAGATCGTACAGGAGCTTGCCAAGATTGTGGCAGGATCTTGCTAAGATTGTTCCAGATTTTGCCAAAGATATTGTAATTGGGGTTTAATTGCAGGTTTGACCTACCTGGGTGTTGTAAATATATTTTTATTCTTACATTTATAATAATAAATACCTGTTAGACACAACAAAATCTTGCCAAGAAATATCGTAACTTAAGTGCCTATTGAAGGAAAGGCAAGATCTTGGCAAGATCTTGGCAAGATCTTACAACTACAATATCTTGCCAAGATCTCCAACCTGGGGATGCATGCAATAAACAGGAACAACAACATGGAACTGTTCATTATACGATTCTATACTCCTATATATTTGCCATGAACTCACTAGCTCGTATTTCGCAGTCAGTTCGCGTTCGTTCATTCTATATTTTATATTCAAGTTATGAATATAAAACAGCACGTCGTACATCCAACTTTCCATCTTATTACATCAATTCCCTTAATTCCCTCAATTTCCTCTTACTTACTGCCACTAATGTTGTCGTTTTCAGGAATCCAAAATTGATGCCTCGTCAGGCGCAGGTCTTAAGCCAACTAACATAAAAGGGGATGTAGAATTCTCTCACATCGATTTTGTGTATCCAACAAGACGATCTGTTCGGGTACGTGAAATATAATTGTTATAATTGCGATACGAAGTTTACTCGACGCCAGAAAACTGACGTATTAAAATAGCGATAACTTCACTGACCAAACGTCGTACGATGATAAAAAATATAAATCATAAAAATAAAGAAAGTAAAATTCAAAGAAAAATAAATAAAATGGACAGGGGAAATAAACAATAGGATATTTGAAAAGATTAAAAAAAATGGACAACGAATGGTCCTGTCAGGAATGGAACCACGCGAACACCTCGAACATAATTTGCCGGGTAGACGTCTTTGGCGATTGCGCCACAGAGTCAGACACATTTATGGCCTAAAATTTTGGTCTATAAAGTTTGTTCTAACTGCTGTATATTTGTTTACTTGGCCACCTGGAGACCAGCTGAAATGACGAATCGTTTTCACATGCGGATAAAGATCTTGGTGTTTGTTTTTAATATTTGCTGAATGAATCATACTTTTAAATAATTTTAGCCATCGCATTAGGAAGACGTTGCGCGAGTGAATAAACTTATAGTCAGTTTCAGGAACTTTGCAAACTGGCAAAAGACGTCCAGATCATATCCAGCGGAATCATGGGAGAGTCTAGACAACGTTTAATACATTAAAGTGTCTATGTAATAAAAAATTCAGTTGTAAAATAACTCTTTTGTTTCAATGAACTCTTGAAACTATAAAGACTAACCATTTACATATCTCACTTCCATATCTCACTTCACTCTTGAGATATTAAGATTTGTTTAATATGTAAATGATCATACTTATGACATCACACTAATAATAACTTATTGAAAACGCTTGTATATCCTTGAGATTATGCAATGAAATCACTTGAAATGTATGTGTATGTGCGTGGATGTATCCGATGACATCAAATATGAAAATCATCAAACGGTTCCAGAGGCGCAACTGCATGGTTGCGTGGGTTGCAACCCCTGCCCTTTTTAACCCCTGCCCTTTTTAACCCCTGCCCTTTTTGTGAGACCTTTAATACTAGCTAATACTTACTTAGACATTAGATAAACAGATAATCAATCGTCTGTTGATTACGTAACACAATTCTCCGCAAATCTGGCGAGACTCGTACGCTGGCTTCAAGCTCCACCGGGCGCTGAGAGGCTCTGCTTACGCGGTCTCCGCAGTTTCTGCGGAGATCTGAAGAAGTGGCAGAACAACATTTTGTTCTGACAAATACTAGTCTTGAGGCCCGAGTATGTCCTTAATGTATATAGTCTACATACTCAATCGCACTCTGCTTTGTAAAAGATACTACACGCGTATCACAACTCATAGAACATGCTTTATATATTTTGTAAATCATTCATGTTAATTTTTGGGTAAATAAAAGTTGTTATTGTTGCTGTAATGGTGTTGGGCTTGTTGAGTGTTCTTGAAGAAGCACAACGAATATATCTAGTATCCCAAATTGTTTAGAATACTGCGTGCAAGGGCGGCGGTTATAGCCCCCAATTTTTGAAATGGATGGGCTAAGTCCCCCAATATTTTTAGGATTTTAGAGCTATTCCCTTGTTTATTCAGCGAAAGATAAACTAAATTATTCAAAGTGAAAAGGTGGTAAACTGCCAATAATTTAGTGACGAGACACTGACGTTTCGAGCGGAGCCCTTCATCAGAGTAAGACGAGATGAAATAAAATAAATAGGGCTTATATATATGCCAAAAGGGTGTCACAGGTAGAAAGTAGCCAATCAAATGCACGGGAAATAAACTAACTAATAATTAATGAGATGGGAAAAGTTAAATCATTAGCTATTTTTACAGTCGATCAATAAGCAGACTGCGGGGGTGGGAGAAATGACAGGTCCAATATTCAAGGGATTAGGCGATAATAATAGAAACAAAGACTTGAAAAGGAATGAAAGTGCATAAGCTAATAATAAAAAGTTCCAAGCAAACTAAAATAACAAAAAACTATTAGGAAATTAAATAAAAGAAAAACGTTCGTTAAGACCAAGAGGATGTGTGGTGCCAAGTTTAAAAATGAGACGCTTCTCTTGCCGCTTGCGGTTATCGTTGCCACCGGAGGTGGGAAGGATGGCACAGACCTTCATGTCTGAAACCAAATGGTTAGAGCTGTTGAAATGGCGGGCTACAGGTTTGTCACCATCATTGATCCTCACGGAACGAAGATGTTCAGCAAATCTGTCTGAAAGGCGTCGCCCAGTTTCACCGATGTAGATTTTAGGGCATTTATTGCAAGAAATGCAATAAATTATGTTGTTGGACGTGCATGAAAAAGCATGACGGATTGTGTGGTCGAATTTGGGGGCAGTAATAACTGTAGTGGGATTGAGAAAAGGGCATGTGTTACAGCGGGAACGGCCGCAAGAAAATGTTCCCGCTGGTGCCGAGGTATTTTGCAATAAATGCCCTAAAATCTACATCGGTGAAACTGGGCGACGCCTTTCAGACAGGTTTGCTGAACATCTTCGTTCCGTGAGGATCAATGATGGTGACAAACCTGTAGCCCGCCATTTCAACAGCTCTGACCATTTGGTTTAAGACATGAAAGTCTGTGCTATTCTTCCCATCTCCGGTGGCAACGATAACCGCAAGCGGCAAGAGAAGCGTCTCATTTTTAAACTTCGCACCACACATCCTCTTGGTCTTAACGAACGTTTTTCTTTTATTTAATTTCCTAATAGTTTTTTTGTTATTTTAGTTTGCTTGGAACTTTTTATTATTAGCTTATGCACTTTCATTCCTTTTCAAGTCTTTGTTTCTATCATTATCGCCTAATCCCCTTGAATATTGGACCTGTCATTTATCCCACCCCCGCAGTCTGCTTATTGATCGACTGTAAAAATAGCTAATGATTTAACTTTTCCCATCTCATTAATTATTAGTTAGTTTATTTCCCGTGCATTTGATTGGCTACTTTCTACCTGTGACACCCTTTTGGCATATATATAAGCCCTATTTATTTTATTTCATCTCGTCTTACTCTGATGAAGGGCTCCGCTCGAAACGTCAGTATCTCGTCACTAAATTCTTGGCAGTTTACCACCTTTTCACTTTGCTATATATTCAAAACACTGTCTACGCAGCACTCTACTTTTCTACTAAATTATTCAAAGGTCTGATTCGTTTCCCCCTTGAATTCTGGTGCCATGTCAGTTCTTACAAACTTTCTGACCTCGCAAACGTGCACATTTTGGGCACAATCAATGAACCTGACAATTCTGTGAGGAACAGTCTCAGAATGCAGGAAATAGTTTTCAAAAATTTTCCGGGAGAACATGCCTCCGACCCCCCTAGAGGTTGCAGTCAGCCTCCCCATATATATCAAACAAATCTTAATACCTCAAGAGTGAAGTGAGATATGAAAAGTTGTAAATGGTAATCTTTATATTTTCAAGAGTTCTTTCAAACAAAAGAGATATTTTACAACTGTCTCACGCCATCTTCTATTTATCTCCTCAGATCTTAAAAGATTTCAGTTTAAAAGTTCCAAGTGGAAAGCGGGTTGCTCTTGTTGGCGAGAGCGGCAGTGGTAAAAGTACCGTGGTGAAACTAATGCAAAGGTTTTACGATCCAGTAAAAGGTTCTGTAAGTACTTATTTTTTGCAAGATATAGATCTGATAATCGAAATGAATTTCCAATTCAATGTGATTATTCCATTCTGTTATTTTTAAGGTGTTACTTGACGGTCAAGACATCAAGTCTCTCAACGTCTGTCATCTTCGTCGTTTTATTGGAGTAGTTAACCAAGAACCTGTCCTATTTGCCACCACAATTGCCGAGAACATTTCTTACGGACGTGAAGGAACTACACAACGGGAAATAGAAGAAGCTGCTAAAATGGCCAATGCTCACGACTTTATCTCTCAATTTCCACAGGCATGTCTTCCACAACTTTCTCTACTACCTTCTTTAATATTGCACCGACTGATCTCAAAAATAGGACTGGATTGAGCTTTCTATTGTATCTGATGAGCTGGTTTTGAAGCCTACATATTCGCGAGATCATTTGAAGCTCCGAGTTGGCAAGCAAATCAAACTGTGACGCTCGCGAAATAGGTTTAGTGTCTGGCCAATATAATTTCTTTGTTAACATTAAATGCATAAAATCTTGAACCTAATTTGACGTCTCATAATATTAGGCTTCTCTCACTGGATAATTATAGCCAACGGCGGCCATTACTAAGGGACCAAAGTCGCAGTAAATCTGTAGGTACATGTAGGTCATGAATCGTTTTACCCAGTAATTTCAAAAATGTCTTCTGGTCCTTTTTATAGTAAAATTATTTAATTTTGTCGATAATAATCTCCCTTAGTACTGGCGGACTTGCGGCTTCATTTTCTGAACAATAGTTGCTCGATCCAGTCTTCTTTCGAGATCAGTGATTGCACCTATCAATGTAAACCCCGGGGGACGGGGTGCGGGCAAAGGACGCGGGGATTTGACAAAAAAATGAAAATTGGAAAGAAAATTTGAGTGAAATGTCCGATTGTGGGGAATTGTATATCAATCAAGTGTTGCCAAAAGAAGGCACCTGGGGAGAGATTAAAACAAGAGATCATACACTGCACCAAGTCAAATGTTTTTGAAACCATTTTAACGACCAAATTTGAACAAGTTTAAAGAACATGCTGGTACAAAAGATAGTGCAAAAACAAAGCACAGCAACATTCTTAAAGCGATTATATAAATAAACTCAATATTAACATTTAAACTGCCGTGCTAACTACTCTTTCTTATTAATAAACTTTCTTATAAATAAAATTTTACTCACCATAGCGTTAATCTGCTCTTGAAGGGTCAACAAACGAAGACACAATGAAAACACGAACTGACCACGAGAAGAACACTCGTCTCCAGGTCTTTTGTAAGCAATATCGCGCATGCAGGTCAAATGGATGTATTTCGCTGTCAAATGCCCGCCCTTTGCCGCACCCGCACCCCGCGGGGTGTACATTGATAGGTGCACGAGTGTGCCACTGAGCTTTTGCGTATCCTAAATAGGACTGACTAATTCGATATAGACACAAATTCGAACTCGCGAATTTAAAGAATATTGGCAACAAAAATTAAGTTTGTCTAATATGAAAGAACTCGTAAAATGATAGAGTAACACCTTTTACAACTTTCCCTTATTCTACTTCGTTTTTGAAATATTTCAGTTTGTTTAATATGTAAATGAGATGGTCTCTGACGTCAGGGTAAAACATTTTCACACATTAGAATATTAGTTCAATCTCCAAGTTTGTCCCCGACAAATTTACTTGAAAATGTGCGTATAATAACTCCCCATGATAATGAACGTTGTAAACTTACCAATCTCTGAGATATAATTTAATTTTAAAATTCTCTACCATCTCATTTACATATCAAACAAACTGAAATATTTCAATAACGAAGTAAAATACGGAAAAGTTTTAAAAAGGTGTTACTACATATTAGACAAACATCATTTTTGTTGCCAATGTCCTTTAAATTTATATAAAAGAATATAAGATCATTATAAAACTATGTTTTGATCAATGAGAACTGTTTTGTATATTTCAGGGATACAACACTCTGTGCGGAGAACGAGGCGCTAAAATGAGTGGTGGACAAAAACAAAGAATAGCTATTGCACGAGCCTTAGTGAGAAACCCTAAGATATTATTGTTAGATGAAGCAACGTCTGCATTGGATAGCGAGAGTGAAGCTGTCGTCCAAGAGGCTCTGGACAGGGTATGAAATGTAATACTCTGCATAGTAGATTATAGACCATCATAAATAACTTCGAATAAAAGTGATAATCTTCTCCAAACTATATTACGCAGGCTTTTTGTACTCTGCGAAACGAAACGAAACGAAATGGTACTTTGCGAAACGGTACTTTGCGAAATCGTACTTTGCGAAATGGCAGTTAACTTTTCAAAATGGTACTTTGGGAAACGCCAGTTTCCTGTGAGGCTTTTCCTGCGAGCCGGCTGTGTGAAAGCAGAATTTAATATGTCAAAGTATATATTATATAACAAATTATTTTCAGGAAATATTCGCTCTCCATCTGAGTTTCAACGGGAACGGGGGAACGGGTGACACACTAAGAAGGGCTGCGAGGGAGACTATCTGAGTCTCGGTGGCTCACTGGTTAGAGTGTCTCACCGTCAATCAGAAGCCAGGTTACAGGTTTGATTCCTGTCCGGGACTCAGAATCATTTTTCTGAGGATACGAGCTTGACGATCATCCATGTATCGTCTGTCTGGTAATCTACTCCAAGCTCACCCACATTCACTACAGCAGTGTGTACATTAACACATATTAAATTCTACTTTCACACAGCCGGCTCGCAGGAAAAGCCTCACAGGAAACTGTCGTTTCGCAAAGTACCATTTCGCAAAGTACCATTAGGCAAAGTACCATTTCGCAAAGTACCATTTCGCAAAGTACCATTTCGCAAAGTACCATTAGGCAAAGTACCATTAGGCAAAGTACCATTAGGCAAAGTACCATTAGGCAAAGAACCATTAGGCAAAGTACCATTAGGCAAAGTACCATTAGGCAAAGTACCATTAGGCAAAGTACCATTAGGCAAAGTACCATTAGGCAAAGTACCATTTCGCAAAGTACCATTAGGCAAAGTACCATTAGGCAAAGTACCATTAGGCAAAGTACCATTTCGCAAAGTACCATTAGGCAAAGTACCATTTCGCAAAGTACCATTTCGCAAAGTAACATTTCGCAAAGTAACATTTCGCAAAGTACCATTAGGCAAAGTACCATTAGGCAAAGTACCATTAGGCAAAGTACCATTTCGCAAAGAACCATTTCGCAAAGAACCATTAGGCAAAGTACCATTAGGCAAAGTACCATTTCGAAAAGTACCATTTCGCAAAGTACCATTAGGCAAAGTACCATTTCGCAAAGTACCGTTTCGTTTCGCAAAGTAAAACAAGCCAAATAAAAGTGATAATCTTCTCCAAACTAAACCGCCATGGTTTATTCATGATCTTTCCTAGGCTGGAGCAGGTCGTACTACCATTATCATCGCTCATCGTCTGTCAACCATCAAAAATGCTGATGTTATTGTCGCAGTTAGGGAAGGACGCGTTGCCGAAATTGGAACTCACGAGGAACTGATGGCATTGGATGGTCTCTACAGCTCTCTTGTCAAGTTGCAGGTATGGAAAACGTTGATTTTGACTTTGACTTTGATATTAAAATAGTTAGGAATAGTAATGCCCAGCAAATAGCTTTAAAAACAGCCATAACAACATAATGTTGAAAAGAAAATTTTTTAAAATTAACGTTTCGTTACACCGGAAAAGAGTTTCGCACACCGCTTTATCGAGCATTCTTGTGCACAAAACAACAGCCGGTCATGATGTTTCTTTGGATGATTTTCCTATATTGTCTTCACTCTTCAGGCTCCACGTAATTTGAAGTCCTACTTCGAGAGAGTTTATTAATTTCTAAGATTAAACCGTCTCTTAACGCCAACATTAGGTCTTTTCCTTTAACACTTTTTCTAATTTATTCCTTCATCGTGGTGTGTTAATCAATCTCGCTTTTAATTTCCTTGGTAACATTTTGTCACTTTCTATTTATGTAACAGTTTAGAAAGTTTTTGTAACAGTTTTTGTAACAGTTTTTGTAACAGTTTTCTATTTATTGTAATTTGTCACTCTGATGATGTTACAAGTTTAGTAACGAAACGTTAGTATTAAAAAATTCTCTTTTCAAAATTATGTTGTTATGGCTCTTTTTAAAGCTATTTGCTGACATTAATATTCCTAACTAGACTACGATTCTCGCCTGGTTCCTCCATTGCGACGATTATAATCTTAGTTTTATATAAAAGACAGAAAAAAGGAGGCAGAATGTCTAATTTTGTGTTTAGGAAAACACCAAAGAAGACGTTGATGATGATGACGACGATGATGATGATGATGAGGAAGAAAAAGATACAAAAACCCACCTTGAGATAAGTTTAGGTAAGACATTAAGATATCAAAAGACATTGGCAACAAAAATTAAGTTTATCTAATATTAAAGAACTCGTAAAATGATAGAGAAACAACTTTTACAACTTTACCGTACTTTACTCCGTTTTTGAAATATTTCAGTTTGTTTGATATGTAAATGAGATGGTCTCTGACGTCAGGTGCAGGGTAGAGAATTTTCACTCATTAAAAATGTCTTATGTCTCTACAACGTTCATTATTATGAGGAGTTATTATACGCACATTTTCAAGTAAATTTGTGGAACAATTTGAAGATGAGTGAAATTTTAACGAGTGAAAATTCTCAACCCTGCACCTGACATCAGAGACCATTCATTTACATATCAAACAAACTGAAATATTTCAAAAACGAAGCAAAATTCATATTAGAGTTCTTTCATATTAGACAAACTTGATTTTT
Organism: Chrysogorgia sp. JL179-B06; assembly: GCA_035772405.1. NCBI lineage: Eukaryota > Metazoa > Cnidaria > Anthozoa > Scleralcyonacea > Chrysogorgiidae > Chrysogorgia > Chrysogorgia sp. JL179-B06. The sequence continues at coordinate 470,395 of JAYKKM010000430.1, read as the reverse complement.
GTTGCCAATTGTTGCAAGTGTGTATATATAACACGAAAATTAAGTTTATCTTATTTGAAAGAACTCTTCAAATAACGAAGAATATCAATTTACAGCTTTTCCATATTTCATTTAGTTCTTGAGATATTTATACTTATGTGATATTCAAATGAGATGACCTATGACGTCACATTGTTTGTACAACATTTTAACATTTTGGAAAATCGTGTATATCTTTGAGAGGATTGAATGAAATCACTTGAAACTTTGCATGTCGATACAGACCACTAAACGAAATAGTATCGTTTAAGTTTTAATGTTACAATAGTAATAATGTAGTTCCCAGACCTCTACGTCTCTTTGAAGAAAATCTTCGTTTTCTGACATAGTAGGCTTTGCTCCAACGCCAAAACCTCCGTTTCAAATTAGTTAAGTTACTACAAATCTACTCAACCAGTACCAATTCGAAAATATTTCCCAGCGAAGAGAAAACAAATAATTTTGTTTTGGAAATCATGAGGACTGGAATCTAATCATAATCTAATCAAAGTTTCAAGTGATTTCATTCAATAATCTTAAAAATATACACGATTGTCCAAAATGTTAAAATGTTGTGCAAACAATGTGACGTCATAGGTCATGATCTCATTTGAATATCACATTAAATCTAAATATCTCAAGAACTAAATGAAATATAGAAAAGCTGTAAATTGATATTCTTCATTATTTGAAGAGTACTTTCAAAAATAAATAAAAAACTCTATTTTCGTGTCATATACACTTCAAAGTATATCTTTCTTTTCATTTACATCATCCTGATGGCGGATCCTGCGACCGAAATTCCCATTCGTTCGACAAGAAATACTTGAATATTGTCAGAAAAGATCAGAATTTGACATTATTTAGAACATATTGAGAACAAATTAAACTTATAATTTCATAAATTTTAAAAGTGATAAAGCAAAGTCACAGTTCACGACAAATTCAAGGCCTTCCGGCTGGTGCTGTTGCAGTGCTCTGACTACTTATACTACTCATTCCGTTGCCGAGAGCCTAGTCACAATTTCTGTATTATTATACCACATTATAATGTGGTAATGTCGGGATAAGATTCTGGATATATTACAAGTAATATTTGGCATTTCACTTGATTAAACTGTATATTCTAAGGATTTATGCGGAAGGAAAATTTCGAATGTTGCAGGGTCGTGTGTTCAATTCCAGCCGGAAGGTCTTGATGTTGTATTTTTCTCAATTCAGGTCCCGGTTTGTTCTTACAATATATATATTCCAACACTGGAAATTTTCCTTCACCATAAATCCTTAGAATATTCAACAATGTCTTGCCAAAATGACTGACATTTTCAGTCTCGACTAATATTTATATAGTTAACATTCTACCTTTTGTATACGTCTAAGGGCCCACAGTAATTGGCTAACGCTGTTGTGGATCCCCTGCCATTGTTAAACTTATTGTTTATTGTGTGTATTATTTGTGTGTATTATTTGTATGTAGGTTACATATGGCGAAGCTAAAAAATAAAATAAAATAAAATATCATCATGATTCGCCTGATTCACTATACATTCATTAGTAGCCAATGAATCTCTTTTCAATTGTAAACTGCTAGTTGCAAGAAGACACATGCAGGCATCTCCTACCCATTTTTATGTAAACTAGGATTAGGGTATTTAGTAATTTTTTTTTTTGTAGGTTTCGGTTTGCGGGGTTTTGATTGGGGGGGGGGGGGGGGTTGGTTGTCAGTTGTGTTTTTGTCATGTGGGATTTTTGTCATGGAAACAAAATAATTAATGAACTTAACATTTTTTCCTCCAATATTTCTTAGATCGTACTTCCAAAGTTGGATCAGCTGCTACAAGCGTGAGCCATTATCAGTCTAAATCTTTTAAGGTACATAATTATATGAATTGAAGAATAGTGCGTAAAGGATAATTGAGGACAAAAATCTGATCATGATCTTCTCTTTCAAATCATGATCTTCTTTTTCAAAGCTATTAACAAACTTACGAAAATCAACCCCGAAACTCTACCTGTTCCCTGTACAGATAAACGATGAACAAGAACCTCCTCGACAGCAAACCTTCTACATTTCCACCCGCGAAGATGCAAAACACTAACTTTTCAGCGGTCCTTTTTTGTAAGAGTGTGCAGCACGTGGAACGTCCTACCGATTGAGATTCGCTTAATCAGTGTCACCCCGCGGTGGAGTTCAAACAGCACCTGCTGCTTTACTACATGGCAGCAGTGGAGGGGCCCTAAGACGAGGACGACCCCAGGACATGGAGAACAGTTTACCCAAAGTGCTCAGTCTTAGCCCGGAGTTTGGCCGATGCTCTCTGCTGCTGTGGTTGATCTCCGGAAGATCTTTTAGTCTTTTAATTTTTACTTTATTTTTATTCTTACCGATCTGGAACCGACATAATTGGCGTATGCTGTTGCGGCCACCCTGGCGCATTTTCTACATTTTTGACGTTGTTTTTTTCTTATCGTTCTTGTAATTTACCAGTGGCAAATCCAATAAAATAAATAAATAAATAAATAAAATAAAAAGTTGACAGACGTGCGTACATTTCTCCCTGCTCCGTACATACACTCTCCGCTGAGAGGAGTGGGAAAATATAAATAACAATATTCTCGGACAATATTCTCTTTTTGAATATCGCTTTATAAAACGTACTAACCATGGTAATTGGTAATAAGTACAGAACATTCTGAAAATAAAACTGCTTACAGTAAGTTTGCTCATTCTTTGCTCCAACATTACGCCATTATTAGATTTTGGTAAATATGTTTATAAATAAGCAGTTTAGTTTTCAGAACGTTCTGAACTTATTACCAATCATCATGGTTAGTATACGTTTTATAAAGCGATTTATAAAATAACATTTCGTAAACGCAAGCGGTGATTGGCTAAAAGCCATGTTTATATAACTGTATGTAAACATGGATTTTTCCCGCCATTTTTATAAAATGGACTGCAAGACGAACCTTTGCTCACAAACAGCTAAAATGTCGATAAATATGTTCTGTGACAGCCAACAAGAAGAAAAAACGAGAAGATTGGATGCTTTTCTTCACAGTTAAGAGCGTTTATGTTCATTTGAACAGCCGACGACGCTGTCTAAGGAGAATGTATATTTTCATCATTTTAATAAAAGAGTCTTATTACTTATTTCCTAAGTGTTATTTTATAAAAGAAATAGAAAACATCTTTCCGTGTTTACATACAGTTATAGAAACACTCGTAAAATTTGGGAGAACTCGAAATAGTGTGGAAACACTCGCCCTGCGGGCTCGTGTTCCCACTAATTTCTCGTTCTCCCAAACTTACACTCGTGTTTCTATAACTGTATGTAAACACGGAAAATGTTTTCTATTTCTTAAATTTAAATTTGTCACCACGACAGCGACAATTTTTTTTTTTTTAATATCTTATAGCCTGATGTGGAAGATGTCAAACCGGTACCATTTAGCCACATCTTAAAACTCAATGCTCCTGAGTGGAAATACTTGGTAATCGGATGTTTTGGAGCTGCTCTTTATGGACTTTATCCTCCTTTGTATGGAATTGCTTTTGGAGGAATTTATGACGTAAGTTTCCTTGACAATATTGATCATTTTTCTCAATTAATGAAAATATTTTTACAGGTGGTTTGCATGTGACATCGTCATAATTCCAAAACATAAATTATAAAAGTGTTACTTGTTGAAAATCGGACATAGTTTGACGCTACTCTGGCTTTGAAAAGTTTTTTGAAACGTAACTTTAAATGTTACTGTTCATGGCCCAACGTTTCGACACTCCAATCTAGTGTCTTCATCAGGGGTGATCGTTGTAAAGTTAGGATCCCTATTTATACCGTCATAGAACCGATGATGACGTTATCTATTAACAAGATGTAAATAAACTTCTGGTAATAAACCACCGTCATCGCGATTCGATGAGGCGTGGGCGTTATTGATATGCCAAGTCTCCAGACAACGTCTCTGATGGTACCGCGGATTAGTGGTAATAATTTTGGAATTTTCCCTCGCAATCTCATGGAAGGTTTCGCACGCGTGCTCCGACAAAGCATAATTTTCCTTTTTTGAAAAGAAAACAGCCTTTTCGTGTTCTTTTAAACGCGTACGAAACTGACGTTTAGTCTGATCGATGTACTCCTGATCACAGAAATTGCACGGAATGGAATAAATAGAGTCCTTCCTCCGATCCTAACTTTACAACGAGCACCCGTGGTGAAGACACTAGATTGGAGTGTCGAAACGTTGGGTCATATATGAATAATATTAACTTTTAAAGTTACGTTCAAAAAACTTTTTAAAGCCAGAGTAGCGTCAAACTATGTCTGATTTATCACCAAGTTGCGTTGAGAAATTATTCGTTGTTTATGTTCAAAATTGTCTTCGTTGAGGTCAATACAATTATCCCTTCTTGAGTTACAGAGTTATTACCGTTGACATCAGCATGGTTTTTCCAAGGTAGTGAAATATCAATAAGCTTTTTAAGATGAAATCTGACAATTTTTATTTGTCAGCTTCGCATGGGCGCAGTAATTCGGTACTATCGCGTTCTTTGGCTAATGATAATACTATGACTCAGTCTGCCGAACCATCATCTTCATTTGTTCCCGCAATTTTACAAACACTATATGCCGTTGACCTCAAATATTGACGAAATATGCGAAGTATTGCGTTATCTGAACATGGATACCGAGACCTGTTGGTTGAGTAATTCTAGCACTGATAATATATGTTATTGCGGTCATATATTACAACCTCGTACCCAGGGTTTTCAACCCGCCATCGGGAGCGAAAACCCGCTGGTCATGTGACATGCCGTCGCATTTTACATCATGGGAGGGGTGGTAAGTTTTGTCAAGCTCCGATAACTTGCGATTTGAGTTCAGGTGATGTGGAATCAGTGGAAAGAATCGAAGTTGTTTGCTTTTCTTCAGAGTTTACATTTTTCTGCCGTTACCAGCTTGTACTGGAATGTAATTTTGAGGCCAAAACAAGTTATTTGCCTAGATAAGTTATTTTTAGGGATGGATGGATGTGCTTGCTGTCCTTCCCACGGCGGATGGAAAATCGTTGATTTTTCATGTCTTGCCTTCGATATTATTTGTGGCAAAGAACTGTTTGAAAAAGGAATTAGACTGCAATTGTCTCCGGCAAGTATTAGACGGTCCATTAGCCGATTTGTATACCTTCTTTAGGGTTTCCTTAACATTTGGATTCAACATGATCTACTGAAACCTACAAGTTTGTTTGCCTTTTGTTCGTTTTCATTTTGACAGTTATTGTGCAAGGAGACAGACTGGCGCCAGACAGGTGAAACAGTTGCAAGATTTACTTTGTCACCCTCCCTAAGTGTTTGTCAAAACGCTAATTAAAAAACCCAATTTGTAGAGGGCACGTGACCAGCCCTGGGTTATGAGTTGATATGGCTACACAATGTAAGTAAGTAAGTAATCTTTATTTTGGCAGAGTAAGTAATCTTTATTTTGGCAGAGTAAGTAATCTTTATTTTGGCAGAGTAGCTCGTTCAGCTCGCAGGCTGATAGCCATAAATAATTTTAAAAATCAATAAATTCAAAATACAATAAAAAGTTAAACAAATTACCAACATAATTAATTTACAAGGTCATGCATATCAAAATTTCTTAAGGAACTTTAGATAACGTCATAGACGAGTAAAGTTTTTAAATTGTCAATACAAACTAAGTTCAAAGGCAGTTCGTTAAACAATTACTTGGCACCACTAAAAGTAAAAGTGTTTTTGCCAAAGTTACGCTCTTGGTAGAGAGAGAGAGTCTGTTCCCATGCCTATAACTAGGTTTAGCAATATATATAATTATAATTTAAAGATTAATGGTGAAGGAAATTTCGAGTGTTGGAATATATACATTTCGATGCTAGTGCAGTGCTCTGACCACTGAGCTACGGAAGCCGTTGCCGAGAGTCTAGTCACGAGTTCTCTATATATATAGTGGTGGTAATGCTGGGATAAGATTCTGGGTATATTATAGGTAATATTTATCCCGGCATTGCCACCACTATATATACAGAACTCGTGACTAGGCTCTCGGCAACGGCTTCCGTAGCTCAGTGGTCAGAGCACTGCACTAGCATTGCAGGGTCGCGGGTTCAATTCCAGCCAGAAGGCCTTGAAGTTGCATTTTTCGCAACTGGTCCCGGTTTGGTCTTAAAATGTATATATTCCAACACTCGGAATTTTCCTTCACCATTAATCTAGCTTTAAATTATAATTATATATATTGCTAAACCTAATTAAAGTGCCCATGTGATCACATTTTTGGTATCCCGAATTTTTACATATTTGTAAAGATCGCGAGCATGGCCTGGAAGTCTTTTCAGACTGTTTTTATACGAGATTATACGGCCGCCATTACTCGAACATGTTCCGGACGCTTAGTTTGCGATTAGAGGAAGTGACGTCAAAGACTCAACACGTGGCTAGTTGTGTATGAATATAAAGCTACTTGGGGAAAACTTTCTATTGTAACTTGTCGTATAATAGTAAACCTTTCACGCCATAATCACATACTCTGCTGGAATCGCGGGCTCGTCTGGATCAAGTTTTGAGCAATGGCGGACAAAATTTGGGTGACTTTGGAGGTTAAATTTCTTGTGATAGAATGTTTGTTGTTCATTTTTTTGGCAAATGCGAACATTTATTAACCTAAAATGATGTTCTGTAACAAAAAATGCCAGGAAACGTAATGTGATATTTCGTCGCAGGGACACTTTAAATAAGATAGAAAATAATCTGGAACTATAGGGAATAAAGGCAGCGAAACACCAGATTTACTTTATGATATGAACGTCTGAACGGAAGTGGTGACCATCGCAATAATTTTATTGCTTCACTGAGCGTGGGCACTGCGCGATTATACGAGCAGATCTATAATAATAATAATAAAGACGTATTAGGAGCATTATATAATAGTCTCAATGCTCTTACAACAATATATATATTCTTAAAGTTACTTTTAAAACTAATTACAGTTAGCCTACTACATATATTAACACTATGAACAATAACTATTAATTTTAAAAAAGAAAAGTCTTAACTGCAGACTTAAAACTACTTAACATTTCAAAGCTTCTAATTTCCTGTGGTAATGAATTCCACAGTTTTGGTGCTGCAACCGAGAATGCTCTGTCTCCATGAGTCACCGTTTTGAATTTTGGCTCGAGTAGCAGATAGAAGTGGAAGTGCTATAGTCTGTCCTGGTATTGTTGTTGTAGACCGCTCCATGAAATCCCGCATCATATAGTCTACCTAATTGCCATAGACAAGTGTGTCTGCCTGCTCATACAATTCTATACTAAGTCCAGATACAGGGGCTTCGTTCCTTGATATCACTTTCTAAAAACTTTCACGGACAAGCCTCGCAGACAACAATGACGACCACTGATGCGTGTTTGTTCTGTTAAGAGCATAAAAATCAATGTTTGTACTTTATATAGATACTAGAAAAGTACTCACCATTTCTGCAAAAAACGTTTGAAAATAAATTGAAAAAACCCGAACCAACCAGAAACACAAACTTTTTTTGGTCTATTAATGTGAACTGTTAAAAAATGATGACGTCAGTGAAAACGAACTTTGAAATTCGTGTATCGTCGAGTTTCATATGTTCGTATTTTTCTTTTTTTACAACAGACATTCAGATACGACCCAAAAACAAATGAAGGAAATGAAGAAATGAAGGACGGTGCTCGGAAGTGGGCTTTTTACTTTTTTATAGTCGGGGTAGAAAGCGGTATTGGAATTTTCTTACAAGTATGTATACTATAGCGCTATATAAATGCAGTGTGCAATTATGCAGTGATATGTATGTATGTATGTATGTATGTATATAGTTTGAACACTCTGGCCCTATACGTCGCTTCACGCTCTCTGGATGTGCGCATGACCGCTGTTTGTCCCACAAGCGGTTGTTACCGGCAATCGCTTGGGTATAATTAGTTCTCATGCCCATATCTAGATTGTACCAAGCTACACTGATGAGCTGTGGAACAGCGAAACACGTGTCTGTAGATTGTACTAATATATATATATATATATATATATATATTGAAAGGATTTACGGTGAAGGAAAATTTCGAGTGTTGGAATACATACATTTTAAAACCGGCGAAAAATGCAACTTAGCGGCCTTCCGGCTGGGAATTGAACTCGCGACCCTGCAATGCTAGTGCAGTGCTCTGACCACTGAGCTACGGAAGCCGTTGCCGTTGCCGAGAGCCTAGTCACGAGTTCTCTATATATGCAGGTGGTGGTAATGCCGGGATAAGATTCTGGGTATATTATAGGTAATATTTGGCATTTCACTCGATCAAACTACATACTATCTAGTTCCGATTCAAGGGAAAGTTAGCGAAAATATGTATTCGACGCTTTAAAGTCAAATAACTATCCTTTGCTAATAATTTTCTAAAAAAACTGTTTAAAACCTGCAGTTACACCACCACGTACAAACTCTGAGAACGAAAGTTCGGTGATGGGTTTTGCGGTTGTTCCGTATATTCAAGCAATTACGGAACCAATTAAAAGAATCTTAGGAAGTTTCAACGTAAAAGTTGCTCAAAAAGCTTTCTTGACATTGGGTCATATTTTTGCAAAACCTAGAAGGATCGTATTGCGAAGGAACAGAGGAAAGACGCTAGCGCTATTTATTTCATTCGGTGCAATGGCTGTGATCACACTACATCGGTCAGACTAAACGTCAGTTTCGTACGCATTTAAAAGAATACCAAAAGGCTGTTTTATTTTCAAACAAGACGCCCGCTAGGCGTTAACTCGGGCTACTTGAGGTTGTGGCTTGTTGAAAGACATTGTAGGCAAATTCAATATACACAAATCTATAGTTGTAGGTACAATGGTACATGTAATGATACAGCTGTCAGTGCAGGGAAACCCCAGGTAAGTATGCGAGATTAGAGTTATCAAGAAACAAATCTAAGAAAATGCCCCACCTACAGTATAGGGGAAAATAACATCCTAAACCCCACCTACAAGTCACCTTCGGGGTGTACGGGTTTCCAGTGACAAGTACTGAGAACAATATAACTGATTTAATACTTGCTCAAACTGAACCTGTTTGCGGGACTGGCCAGATGAATTGTTGTTACATGAGTACAGGCCGGGCTTGCTTGCCAGGTTGACCCTGTTGACTAGAACTGGATTAGGTTAGCAAACAGGATGGCTCATTTGGTGGGGCAGACTTCTCAGTAAGCCAGCTTGGATACTGAGCCAACTCACCTTCATATAATCAAAGCCGTTGGCCAACAATACGTTATGGTGACAAGTGCATTTAAATCAAACCATTTAGCTGGCAGTAGCAAGACATCATAAGCAAAACAGCTTAAAGTGCCTATATCACCTGTGGGATCTTTACATATTTATAGTAATTGGAACATTCTAAGAAGATTTGTAATTACCGGATATGACATCAAAGGAGGAATTTTTGAAGCAAGAAACAAAAGAAAACTGATTTGCAATTCCTCCTTTGATGTCATATCCGGTAACTTTAACTGCAAAAAAGTCCATGAAGATGAAATTTTCGCCTGAGAAGATATATTACAAATCTTCTTAGAATGTTCCAATTACTATAAATATGTAAAGATCCCACAGGTGATATAGGCACTTTAAAGAAATATAATTCAAAATCTTTATTTCTTTGTGAAGTCAACATTTTGAGCCAGTAAACATATTCATAAATTTAGCACATTTATTATTGGGCCAGCTCGCTTCATGTAATATCAAAAATGTATCTGGCTGCACAGACCAAGTAACAGTTGGCAAATGGTGTGCTTGTTAGCAAGTCTGGCATGTGGGCTAGCCTGCCTCATGTACTGTAATATCAGGACTATTATTACTATCTCGATTAGAGAGCGAGCTTGCCTCCTGCATGTACAGCTCGCTTTCATATACAGCTATAGTAATCATGAAACTAGCCAAAAATCAGTATGAAAAGTTTGTATCTGTCTGTGCAGACCAAGTAACTGTTGTAACAATGGAAAGTACATGGCAACAGGCTGTCATTGGTAAACCAGCAAATGACAAACTCTTTACTCTTTGATCTTGATAGTTGGTATGGGTGTCAGAGAGTTGATCGATACAGACTTATTGATAACCAGCACATTTTGGAGGCCCATTTAAGCTTACACATATCAAGTGAAACAGGTTTATTCGAGAAGCAATTATAGAATTCAAAAGTGGACACTTTTGAAAGGTTGCTCTAAAATCTCTAAATAATTATAATGTCGAAGGTTTATATATTGTGTATGAAACAATAAACTGTTGATTAGCATCGACAGACATATAAACAATAAACAATGCAGGCAACAAAGCTTATAAAACATATTACAGTTACCCCAGAACAGTTAACATATTTTCAAAAACATATTACAGTTACCTCAGAACAGTTAACATATTTTCACACAGCATTCACACGTTGAGTTTCATATTAAATTGTTAAACATATGAATGCTGTGTGAAAATATGTTAACTGTTTCTGAGGTAACTGTAAATATGTTTTATAAGCTTTGTTGCCTGCATTGTTTATTGTTTATATGTCTATATACAAAATAAAGTCGATGCTAATCAACAGTTTATTGTTTCATACACAATATATAAACCTTGGACATTATAATTATCGATTAATGTTGAGTTTTATAAACAATAAACAATGCAGGCAACAAAGCTTATAAAACATATTACAGTTACCTCAGAACAGTTAACATATTTTCACACAGCATTCATACGTTGAGTTTCATATTAAATTGTTAAACATAGGTTTAATCAAGTACACATCAGCGTACAGGTACGGCATTTTCAGTGTACGGTTTATATCGAGATCGCAGACAGAGACCACCAAGCCACCAACCGTGTCGAAATCGCTCGTTATCTTTTAGTGTAGCCGTAGGTCTTCGACGATCGGCGTGTGCGATTGTAAGCATCGTGAGATCAAGATACTGCCAGCCACATCGAATATTTTCAGTGAAGAACACTCGAGGAAAGGTAACCAGATGAATATTAAAAATATGACATTAATGGCGCATAAATATATGCAGTGGTTCAGATCGATCTCGTACCCAGTCCCAAGTGGGATGATGCAAGAATTGCCATTTCGCGACATTGCCAAATAAACAGAGCCCTTTTTAAGACTCGTGCTCTCCCCCCACAGGGGGAGGCCCGAGTAAAAAGGAAAATTCACGCGTCCGTAACTAACCATGAGATTGCGTGGGAAAATTCCAAATTTTTTACTATTCACTAATTAGCGATACCGTCAGAGACGTTATCTGGAGGCTTGGCATATCAATAGTGCCCAGGCCCATTGAATCACGATGACAGTGGTATATTACCAGAAGCTTATTTGAATCTTGTTTGATTACTAGAAGCTTATTTGCGTCGTGTTAATAGGTAACGTCATCGGTTCTATGAAGGTATAAATAGGGATCCTAACTTTACAACGATCTCCCCTGATGAAGACACTAGATTGGAGTGTCGAAACGTTGGGTCATGGACAGTAACTTTTAAAGTTACGTTCAAAAAACTTTTTAAGCCAGAGTAGCGTCAAACTCTATGTCTGATTTATCACCTGGTTGCGTTGGGAAATTATGTTTTGGTCTTTACTACAATTGTGACAATTGTGGAAACATCTTAAATTAATTGTTTTTATTGCAGAACTGGTTTTTAGCTAAGGCCGGCGAAGCGTTGACCATGAGGTTAAGAAAAGAAGCATTTTTAGCCTTCCTCAGACAAGTTAGTGTGTGATCCATTATTTTTGAAATCCCGCGTGAGCTATTTTAGATTTTCATCAAAACGTTCATAATTTTCTGTATATTTTGTTCTTTTTTCAAGAATATTGGTTATTATGACGAAACTAATAACGGAACAGGCGCCGTGTGCACGAGACTGGCGGTAGAGGTTTCCTCAATACAAGGGGTAAGATTATAGTATAATAAAAACGAGCTTTTCATTACATAACATCAAGTATGCAAGCTTGCATACTTGATGTTCAGATGTTGCTTTAAGTGAAAATGAATCGAAAATTAAGTTTATCTTATTTGAAAAAACTCCTAAAACAATGTCGGAATGAGGAATAACTTACAGCTCTTCCATATTTCACTCAGTTCTTGAGATATTTAGACCTATAGCTGATCTATGACGTAGCAAGTTGTACACAACATACAACAAAGAAATCACTAAAAACTTTGTAATTGCTACAGCTCATGAAATAAATATTAAAGACAAGCTTCAAGTGATTTCGTTCAATAATTTTTAAGATATACAGGATTTTCCAATGTTGCAGCTTACAACTTGCTACGTGATAGATTATCTCATTTGAATATCACCTAAGTCTAAATCTCAAGAAGTAAGTTAAATATGGAAGAGCTGTAAATTGTTATTCCTCATTGTTTTAAGAGTTCTTTCAAATAAGACAAACTTATTTTTCGATTCATTTGAGGTCTGTATATACTAGTGAAATATCGGACCGACGTTTTTGGTACGGACCGAGCGAGCGCAGCGAGTCGAGGTCTGTGCAGAAAACGGAGGTCCGATATTTCACTAGTACAGACCAAACAAGCGAGGTCAATAAGTAGTTTATTATATGACCACAAATGTTGTGAACGTTCTGTGAAAACTCTACAGTGTTATAGGCTCGTATTCGCCACCATTATTCTTGCGAACTAAACCAAAATGGCAGATGTTTTCCAATTTTTAAAGTACTTTCCGTTTCGCTAGATTCCTAAACTTTCTACCTCGAATAGCATTTTTCATTTGCTTTTGTTTGACATATTATTCAAGGTTGTGCGTTAAGTATAGTTGAAAAAAACCCACCTGAAATTCTATATTACCTGCGAGAAGTAAAGTTATATTTATCACGAACAATGTTGCGAACGTTTTGGACATTTTAAAAAGTTTCACATAACGCGGAAACCTGAGCTATACATCAAATGAAAGCTTATAAAATTTCTAACAACATAGCTGCACGATATATTTCAACAATGAGTAGTTCTGAAATTATTATCCATCTTGTTGCGTATAATGACATGACTTTCATTTTGTTTATAAAATTTTCACTGTCAGCAACTGACAGCGGTCCGGAACGGCAGATTCCGGACCGCTCAGGAACCAATCAAATTGCCGGATTTCACGTTCCGGACCGCTCGCGAAAATAGTCATATAATAATACCTCTTATCAACCAGTCCATTCGATTATAATTTATTTAATATTCATGAGCAATGTAAAAATAAATATTGTCGTTTATCTATCTTTAAAGTGGTACGACGATCAAATTTTTACCTATCGATATTTTTACGTATTTATAAAGCAGAGCTGCTAAATATTACTCGGTCGAAACCGTTTTGCGATTCGACGAAGGCAAGTATTATTTTTCTGACTCCGAATCTGGAGTTGTTATGTCCGCCATTAATCGATCATGTTCCTGATCATGTTCCTGACTCTCAACGCGAAGACTCCATATGGCTAATATATTTCAAGTAAATCCATAGTGATCAAGGTCCTTTTTACAAATTCTTCCTCTAAAAGGCCGGACATTTCATCTACTTCTCGAAGAAAACAAGAAAACAAGAGTCTAACGTCACAAACAATATCACCTTTTGAACTTGCGAACTCACTTGGAACACGTTCTTAGTAATGGGATTTGTGGGCTAAATAGTAGTGATCTCAGAGCTCAAAGTACGTACTTCACAATACCAATTTTAATTATTTTTACATCGATGATCACTTTCGACCCTGAAATATTATTCTATGCTTAAAGAAAATCTAAAAAACGGGGATGAATTTTCATCGTAGTGCCACTTTAATAAAAATAACAAACTAACAGAAATCTGAAATAAGCTTCAGTTGAAACAATACTTCTCTATGGTTCAGAAGCATGGTCATTAAATGTCGCATGATCAAAGAAATTAGATGGTACATACACCAGAATGTTGCGTATAGTCTATGACATCTCTTGGAGAGACCACTTAACTAATCAGGTTCTCTATGGAAGGCTCCCTCGCATCTCCGAAGTGGTGAAACGTCGCCGCCTAGCTCTTGCAGGACATGTTTTTCGTCATGATGTCCCTGCAAGTAGACTTTTGATCTGGTCTCCTGATGATGCAAAACGGCGTGTTGGTCGTCCTTATGTCACCATCAAAGAACTTCTCGAGAAGGACACAGGCTTATCAGGCAGTGAATTACTGACTGCAATGCGAGACCGGGAGTCCTGGAGAAAGAAATTTGTGAATACTTCACCAGTTCCTGTTGGGACAGGAGGACACAATGAATGAATGAATGAATGAATAATGAGTTAATATATACACTGCTGTAGTGAATGTGGGAGAGCTTGGAGTAGACAGACGATATATGAACGATCGTCAAGCCTATATCCTCATAAAATTATTCTGAGTCCCGGACAGGAATCGAACCTGTAACCTTCTGATTGCCGGTGAGACGCTCTAACCATTGAGCCATGACCGAAATTCAGATGGAGAGCGAAGGTTACAATGATGTACAGGTTCAATTCCTGTCCGGGACTCAGAATCATTTTTCTGAGGATACGAGCTTGACGATCGTCCATGTATCGTCTGTCTACTACAAACTCTCCCACATTCACTACAGCAGTGTGTATGTATTAACACATCCAAATATTACCGATATATAGTGACTGCCGCATAGGCTCTAACCACTGAGCCACCGAGACTCAGGTGGAGAGCGAAGGTTACAATGATGTACTGGTTCGATTGATATATGTACTTCCTATGTGGCAGTACTGCCTATGTGGTATATCGGTAATGTTTGGATGTGTTAATATATACACTTCTGTAGTGAATGTGGTATAGTATTTAGTAGTATTTTATTTTATTTTAGGCAACCGGAGCTCAGCTAGGTCTACTTGCCGCAGCTCTTGTAACAACAGTTGGCGGGCTTATTGTTGGTTTTAGTGCTACATGGAAAATCACGTTAGTCATGATTGCGTTTATTCCTCTTCTCATGATTTCCGGATATAGTTTTAATGCATTTTTGGGCGGAGGTGGCGGCGGTGGGGATCAAACATCTGAAAATAGTAATACTGGACAAGTAAGTTGTTGTCAATTAAAGAGATATGGCAATAACAATTATTTTTGCCTTTCTGATTAGCAAATTGCCTTCACAGGGTAATCCAAGTAAACAAATCGACTCTTGTGCAAAACAACATCACTAATTTCGACAAAAGACATTCCTGTTTTCCACCATGATCCGCCATCTTGGATAATTTTGCGACATGCATATGACGTCACAAGCAGGGTAAAGTGAAAACTTTAGTCAGCCATAATTTCACGTATATAGGTCTAAAACTTGATTTTTGTTGATGTTTTTCTTTCTCAATTGAACCACAATACTTTTAAAAGTATACCACATAAATTCAGGTACCAGAAAGGAAAGTTTCATCATGTTTACCCTGCTTGAGACGTCATGTTAATTAGGTAAGACATTAAAAAAGATGGTGGATATTTGTGGAAATTAGTGATAATGTTTTGCAGCAGAGTAGTTTTTTCACTTGGATTACCCTCGTATGACCGTTTGTTTACCAGAAAGGCAAAAATAATTTGTATTACCATATCCCTTTTTCATATCCATCCATGCATCCATCCATCCATACACACGTACACACAAGCACACACACATTTAAGAAATAGAAAACATTTTCCGTTTTTCCATCGAGTTATAGAAACACGAGTGGAAGTCTGGGAGAACGAGAAATACAATTTCGAGTTCTCCCAAACTTCCACGAGTGTTTCTATAACGTATGGGAATACAGAAAGATGTTTTCTATTTCTTTTATAAAATAACACTGAGGAAATAAGTAATAAGACTCTTTTATTAAAATGATAAAAATATACATTCTTGATTGGCTACCCAACCGTTGTCTATTCGTGATTGGCAGAGAACTCTCCTTTTGGGGAGGTTTCAGATGAGTTTTTTGGATAATTTTTTGGAGAATACATGATTTGTAATAGTCCACTAATTTGTTTCTACTAAGACAATTAGACAACTCGTCCTCATAGACAACTCGTCTATGAGCGAATAGTCAAACTCAAGGTTTCGCCTTCGTTAACTAATAATATTAATAATAAATAATAAACGTATTAGGAGCATTGTACAATAGTCTCAATGCTCTAACAACAATATATTCTTAATGTTGCTTACAAAAACTAATTACAGTTTCATGATAAGATAAAGCCTACTGCATATATTACCACTATGAACAAAAAACTATTAATTTAAAAAAAGAAACGTCTTAAGTGCTGACTTAAAACTACTTAAAATATCAATGCTTCTAATTTCCTGTGGCAATGAATTCCACAGTTTTTGTGCGGCAACTGAGAATGTTCTGTCTCCATGAGTCGCAGTTTTGGATTTTGGCTCAAGCAGCAGATTTCGGCCAGATGATCTCAAAGCACGAATAGGTTTATATTTAGTTAGCAAATCAGTAATATAAACAGGCGCATGGCCATGCAAAGCCTTGAAAGTAATTATTAGTATCTTAAAAAGGGATTATTCGCTCATAGGCAATTCGGACTCGTTGTCTAATTGTTAAATAGAAACACGGCTTTCAGCCAATCAGCGCGTGCGTACAAACATGCATTTTTCCGTCCATTAATCCATTCGTTTCTTTTTTATTCATCCACTAATTACCAACTATCTTACATTCTTTCAATTCACAACATTGACTTCACGATTACATAATTTCAAATGAGGAAATGTTGAACACAAAAACGGCTTATTAAAAACATATCATTGTAACACCTGATTTTCTGTGACAGGCTTCCGAAGAAACGTTATCGAACATTCAAACTGTCGTGTCCTTGGGTCGAGAAGATGAATTTTTCGAAAGATATCGCCAAGAACTGGCCATACCGTTCAAGTATCGTGTTTTTCAATATCAATTTCATTATATTCATTTTAGTTTGTCAGGGCACGATTCCGACCTGGCCTGCAGTATATAAAGATTCTACCTTCTGGCAAAGCATTTTAATTATATTATTTAGGAGAGCGAAGAAGCTTAGCCATTTTTCAGGATTGATTACTGGATCCTTCTTGGGCATCATAAACATGAGTTTTGGTGCTTCGTTCCGTTACGCTGGATATTTAGTGAACAACGGTGACATCACAATACAGGACATGATGACGTAAGAAGAGACCACAGTTGATATTAGTCATTTTCCCCTCCGAAGCGAGGGTGATAATCTCGCCGCGGCAGAGATCCATTTCTCACGAAACCTTTGTATTATATATCAGTGTAAAGTGGTAGGTCCAACTCTTTATAAGGAGGTAAATAGTCGTTTTGGGTGATATAAACAGGTTTTTACGAAGGTTATACACGTTTGCGTAATATATTAGTCACGTATGTTATGTATTTAGACTCGGTAATTACAAATCTGTTTTCAGAATTGAAAACGGTTAAATATTGTTCAAAATACTGGGACCGATCGTCCAAAGGGCGATGACCGTTGATCATTCATTACTTTTACCTGGTATGTTCTGTTTGACAACTTTAGTCCTTTTGTATAACATCTTTGCCTGTATGTTTATGGATAATCGCCTTTTTAACAACTGATTTTCTAAGTAACATTATCACTAAATAAAGTATTAGGGGTAATGTTCAGGGTTTTCTCTTATAAAATAAGGTCTCAAAATCTGAAATAAAACAGAACTACTGTTTTGAATGTATAACCTTTGGGTTTGGGCTTATATTTGTTCAAAAACTAGTCAGTTTACTTGGTATACATTACAAATATACCAGTGATACTGTAATGTCTAATACAGTAATCCTTCGAACATATCCGTTTGTGCGTACATGTAACATGTACATGTAACATATCCTACGTGTCTAGCGTACGTGTCTACATGTGTTAGCGCCACAGCATCTATATGATTGATTGATTGATGATAATATTTATTCAGGAAAACCAACGTCAGTTTTTCAGAAGGTTCCCGAGAAACATAAAATATAAGAGATAAGATATAGGATATATGTACATGTATTACAAAATTACGGATTAAGAATATATGTTATTTTACAAATAAGGTTTAAACAGTAATCTTAATATGGACATGGTAACTAAAAGTAGCTAAAAGTAGCTAATAGTTCGAGTGATTTAGTATTGTTTTATTTAATGTTGTTTTATTTAATGTTGTTTTATTTAATGTTGTTTTATTTATTGTTGTTTTATTTAATGTTGTTTTATTTAATGTTGTTTTATTTAATGTTGTTTTATTTAATATTGTTTTATTTAATGTTGTTTTATTTAATGTTGTTTTATTTAATATTGTTTTATTTAATGTTGTTTTTATTTAATGTTGTTTTATTTAATGTTGTTTTATTTAATGTTGTTTTATTTATTGTTGTTTTATTTAATGTTGTTTTATTTAATGTTGTTTTATTTAATGTTGTTTTATTTAATGTTGTTTTATTTAATATTGTTTTATTTAGTATTGTTTTATTTAATGTTGTTTTATTTAATGTTGTTTTATTTAATGTTGTTTTATTTATTGTTGTTTTATTTAATGTTGTTTTATTTAATGTTGTTTTATTTAATGTTGTTTTATTTAATATTGTTTTATTTAATGTTGTTTTATTTAATGTTGTTTTATTTAATATTGTTTTATTTAATGTTGTTTTATTTAATGTTGTTTTATTTAATGTTGTTTTATTTAATGTTGTTTTATTTATTGTTGTTTTATTTAATGTTGTTTTTATTTAATGTTGTTTTATTTAATGTTGTTTTATTTAATGTTGTTTTATTTAATGTTGTTTTATTTAATGTTGTTTTATTTAATGTTGTTTTATTTAATGTTGTTTTATTTAATGTTGTTTTATTTAATGTTGTTTTATTTATTGTTGTTTTATTTAATGTTGTTTTATTTAATGTTGTTTTATTTAATGTTGTTTTATTTAATATTGTTTTATTTAATGTTGTTTTATTTAATGTTGTTTTATTTAATATTGTTTTATTTAATATTGTTTTATTTAATGTTGTTTTATTTAATGTTGTTTTATTTAGTATTGTTTTATTTAATATTGTTTTATTTAATATTGTTTTATTTAATGTTGTTTTATTTAATGTTGTTTTATTTAATGTTGTTTTATTTAGTATTGTTTTATTTAATATTGTTTTATTTAATGTTGTTTTATTTAATGTTGTTTTATTTAGTATTGTTTTATTTAATATTGTTTTATTTAATATTGTTTTATTTAATGTTGTTTTATTTAATGTTGTTTTATTTAATGTTGTTTTATTTAGTATTGTTTTATTTAATATTGTTTTATTTAATATTGTTTTATTTAATGTTGTTTTATTTAATGTTGTTTTATTTAATGTTGTTTTATTTAGTATTGTTTTATTTAATATTGTTTTATTTAATGTTGTTTTATTTAATATTGTTTTATTTAATGTTGTTTTATTTAATGTTGTTTTATCTAATGTTGTTTTATTTATTGTTGTTTTATTTAATGTTGTTTTATTTAATGTTGTTTTATTTAATGTTGTTTTATTTAATATTGTTTTGTTTTATATTGTTTTATTTTAGTATTGTTTTATTTAATATTGTTTTATTTAATATTGTTTTATTTAATATTGTTGTATTTAATATTGTTGTATTTAATATTGTTTTATTTAATATTGTTTTATTTAATATTATTTTATTTAATATTGTTTTATTTAATATTATTTTATTTAATATTGTTTTATTTAGTATTGTTTTATTTAATATTGTTTTATTTAATATTGTTTTATTTAATATTGTTTTATTTAATATTGTTTATTTAATATTATTTTATTTAATATTGTTTTATTTAATATTGTCTTATTTAATATTGTTTTATTTAATATTGTTTTATTTAATATTGTTTTATTTAATATTGTTTTATTTAATATTGTTTTATTTAATATTGTTTTATTTAATATTGTTTTATTTAATATTGTTTTATTTAGTATTGTTTTATTTAGTATTGTTTTATTTAATATTGTTTATTTAATATTGTTTTGTTTTATATTGTTTTGTTTTATATTGTTTTATTTAATATTGTTTTATTTAATATTGTTTTATTTAATATTGTTTTATTTAATATTGTTTTATTTAATATTGTTTTATTTAATATTGTTTTATTTAATATTGTTTTATTTAATATTGTTTTATTTAATATTGTTTTTATTTAATATTGTTTTATTTAATATTGTTTTATTTAATATTGTTTTATTTAATATTGTTTTATTTAATATTGTTTTATTTAATATTGTTTTATTTAATATTGTTTTATTTAATATTGTTTTATTTAATATTGTTTTATTTAATATTGTTTTATTTAGTATTGTTTTATTTAATATTATTATATTTAATATTGTTTTATTTAATATTGTTTTATTTAATATTGTTTTATTTAATATTGTTTTATTTAGTATTGTTTTATTTAATATTGTTTTATTTAATATTGTTTTATTTAATATTGTTTTATTTAGTATTGTTTTATTTAATATTATTATATTTAATATTGTTTTATTTAATATTGTTTTATTTAATATTGTTTTATTTAGTATTGTTTTATTTAATATTATTATATTTAATATTGTTTTATTTAGTATTGTTTTATTTAATATTATTTTATTTAATATTGTTTATTTAATATTGTTTTATTTAATATTGTTTTATTTAATGTTGTTTTATTTAGTATTGTTTTATTTAGTATTGTTTTATTTAATATTATTTTATTTAATATTGTTTTATTTAATATTGTCTTATTTAATATTGTTTTATTTAATATTGTTTTTATTTAATATTGTTTTATTTAATATTGTTTTATTTAATATTGTTTTATTTAATATTGTTTTATTTAATATTGTTTTATTTAATATTGTTTTATTTAGTATTGTTTTATTTAGTATTGTTTTATTTAATATTGTTTATTTAATATTGTTTTGTTTTATATTGTTTTGTTTTATATTGTTTTATTTAATATTGTTTTATTTAATATTGTTTTATTTAATATTGTTTTATTTAATATTGTTTTTATTTAATATTGTTTTATTTAATATTGTTTTATTTAATATTGTTTTATTTAATATTGTTTTATTTAATATTGTTTTATTTAATATTGTTTTATTTAATATTGTTTTATTTAGTATTGTTTTATTTAATATTGTTTTATTTAGTATTGTTTTATTTAGTATTGTTTTATTTAATATTGTTTATATCATTTATTATCTGTTGTAAAAAACCTCACGATACATTATTTGACGACGAAGTGCCGTAATTTTAGTGCCATCAAGTGTAAAATGTAAAGTTAAGAGAGACAGCGCGTTCCAGTCAGCTGCTTCCAAATTATGGAACAGTCTCTCAGAGGACATTAGAAGAATTGACTCTCTAGATTGCTTTAAATCACCTATCAAGTCTAGCATTCTAGAACATTCTGTAATTTTACTGTAATTTATAAGCTTAATTGTAGTTGTATTTTAATATTTACTATAGCAGACCTGCCAAGTCTCACGGTTTTACGGTGAGACTCACGGTTTTGACCACAATCTCGCAATTCCCTACTTGATTCTCACGATAAAAGCAAGAAACTAAAAGGTTACAAAATCTCCCAATTTTAAATTATATTAAATCCTCATCCTTTATTGGTGTGATTTCAATATTTAACGAGTTAACTTAACGACAAAATATTTATAAATATGGGCGTAAATTGCATATTATTTTGCACTACAGACGCCATTTGAAGTTATGCGCGCACACATAAAATGTTTTCTGACCGAGAGGAACGCCCATGCTTTGGGTACGAGATTATGCACGAGATTATTTCAACATGGCGTCGGATATTGACGATCAGCAAAACCTCTAAAACAAAATCTTAAAAAAAACAAAATCTTAATATCTTGTATTATACTATTTGTTAAAACCTTGCTGTTACATGGGAAAAATATAAAATATATCGTTACGTTGATATCTCACTATTTTTGCACATTTCCCACTATTTTTGTGGAGAAAAAATTTCAATCTCACTGTTTTTGCTTTGGATGGGTTGGCAGGTCTGCTGTAGTAGTTTTTGTTATCATTATTATTATTATCCTTTATGTGTATGAGGTCTATTCCTTATTAGTAAAAACGTACTAGCAGTCTAACGCAAATGCTGCAATCTGATTGGTTACTCAACTCGCAATCCAATAGCACTTTGTCGAGATCACGTCAGTATCTATGTTTGTCCGCATTTACCCATAATTATTGCGGCCATAACAAAAGAAAATAAGCTCATTTGCAATCATTTGTGAGTTAAATTTGGTTTGTTTGTCCGCATTTTGAGCTATTAATTGCATCCGCTTAAATGGCTATAGTCGATATAAAGTGACGTGTAAGCCGAGTTATTCTCGTTTTTGTTATCTCGTTTTTCGAGATGATTTTGAAGCAATAACGAACCAAACTTTGTTTTTAAATTTCTACGAGGCGATAGTTAGGTCGGGCTTTGCCCTCGTTAATTATCATCTAATTGTTAAGAATAAATCCATGCATGAGCTTATATTTTCCGTCTAACATGTGTGGGATTTATTTTTCGGGACAGGCTTATTTGGCAGTAACTAATGTGTTTCCGTGTTTGGAGAAAAGCGTAAAAAACACGAGCTGCTAGCTAGGCGAGTGTTTTTTAGCTTTTCGAAAGTCGAGCAACTTCCCAAGTGTTTGGATCACAGTATTCAAACACGGAAAACACATTAGGTATTTCTTTTACAAAATAATACGAGTAGCAAAACGAGAGAACGAGTAGCAAAACGTAAGGAAATTTTTGGCGGGAAATTTCCTTGTATGGATGGCTTGATGCAAACACGTGTATTGACCAATCTGAGCCTGCGTAGCATACATGTTATTTTATAATATATTATCTAGTTAGTGTGCATGTCAGTGTTTCATGTATCAAGTTGTCAAGCAGGCAACACATGCGTAGAATAATTTGTTTATTTTTTCTTTGTGCCAAACAGTTCAATATTTACAATCATACTGTGCGCTGTCATCCTCGGTCAAGTTGCGTCCATGACACCAGATTATACAAACGCCAGAAAAGCAGCCAATCGGGTGTTTCACCTCTTGAATAAAGTTCCTCCAATTGACAGTTATTCAAATACGGGAAAACGGCCGGTAAGATTGCATAGAAGATTCTATACTTCATTTGTCTTTGGCACATTGTTGATATTCTGTTTCGCTTTTGCTAAATTGTAATTAATATGCTGCTACACCTTTTTAATTAAATAATATGCTGCTACGACATTTTAATTAAATAATATGCTGCGCCTTTCCATAATTATATGCTGCTATGACTTTTTAATTCAATAATATGCTGCTACGACTATAATTATATGCTGCTACGACTTTTTAATTAAATAATATGCTGCTACGACTTTTTAATTAAATAATATGCTGCTATGACTTTTTAATTAAATAATATGCTGCTACGGCTTTTTAATGAAATAATATGCTGCTACGCCTTTCCATAATTATATGCTACTACGACTTTTTAATTAAATAATATGCTGCTACGACTTTTTAATTAAATAATGTGCTGCTATGACTTTTTAATTAAATAATATGCTGCTACGACTTTTTAATTAAATAATATGCTGCTACGACTTTTTAATCAAATAATATGCTGCTACAACTTTTTAAATAATATGCTGCTACACCTTTTTAATTAAATAATGTGCTGCTATGACGTTTTAATTAAATAATATGCTGCTATCACTTTTTAATTAAATAATATGCTGCTATCACTTTTTAATTAAATAATATGCTGCTATGACGTTTTAATTAAATAATATGCTGCTACGACTATAATTATATGCTGCTACGACTTTTTAATTAAATAATATGCTGCTATGACTTTTTAATTAAATAATATGCTGCTACGACTTTTTAATTAAATAATATGCTGCTACGCCTTTCCATATTTATATGCTGCTACGACTTTTTAATTAAATAATATGCTGCTACGACCTTTTAATTAAATAATATTCTGCTATGACGTTTTAATTAAAGGGACACTCCGGCCCAAATACAAATGCAGTTCATATGAAAGATCTTACTGACTTTAGTTTATTTCCAAAGTTTCAGCATTCCTATCAATTTAGTTGAGAAGATATTGCTAGTTGAAGTTGAAAATTTATGGATTTTGACGCCATATTGGTTTTGAAAATATGACGTCATTGAGTGATTCTTTATCGTCAGTGGAGTTGTTTTGATGGCGATCACATAGTGATAGTTATTGTGAATGGTCTTTGGACGAAAATTAGTCGAAATAAACTATTTAGTTCATCATGCAGGAAAGTAGAGGAGCTTCTTAGGCATAATACGAGATCACGTCACTCAGTGACGTCATATTTGAGAAACAAAATGGCGTCGAAATTGGACAAACTCTCCAACTTCAACTAGCCACATCTTCTTAACTAAATTGATAGGAATGCTGAAATTTTGCACATAATCTAAAGTCAGTAAGATCTTTCATATGAACTACACTTGTATTTGGGCCGGAGTGTCCCTTTAAATAATATGCTGCTACGACTATAATTATATGCTGCTACGCCTTTTTAATTAAATAATATGCTGCTACGACTTTTTAATTAAATAATATGCTGCTACGACTTTTTAATTAAATATTATGCTGCTAAGACTATAATTATATGCTGCTATGACGTTTTAATTAAATAATATGCTGCTATGACGTTTTAATTAAATAATATGCTGTTACGCCTTTCCATAATTATAGGGGAGGAGGCTACCTGAACACCTACAACATGTAATTTCGACAAAACATTTTCATTATAATAGAAACAATAAAAATAAGGTCATCGATTAAGATAAATCTATTTATTGATATAATAACTTATGTACATTAACAGAACAGTAATAACAATTTTTTTTAACAATTGTTTTGAACTGCTTCAAATCCGTTTTGTTGTCTTGATTTCAATTTGTTGCCATGACAACAAAAATGTAACCTATATTTAGTGTTACCATGCCATCAACCTGTGAAAATTTCATTGGCATACATCTAATAGTTTTGGAGATATTGCCCGCAGGCAGATTCCGCCCTACCCCGACCCCCCCCCCCCCCCCCCCCCCCCCCACCCCACCCCACCCCAGAAGACCAAAAAAGCCCAGTCTAGATTGGGTTAAAGTACAAATGAATCGAAAATTAAGTTTATATTATCTTAAAACAATGAGGAATAACAATTTACAGCTCTTCCATATTTAACTTACTTCTTGAGATATTTAGACTTAGGTGATATTCAAATGAGATAATCTGACGTGGCAAGTTATACACAACATTGGATAATCCTGTATATCTTAAAGATTATTGAACAAATCACTTAAAGCTTGTCTTTAATGTTTTGTTTCATGAACTGTAGCAATTACTGTAGCAATTGCTACGTCATAGATCAGCCCATCCATTTAAATATCACATAAGTCAAAATATCTCAAGAACTGAGTGAAATATGGAAGAGCTGTAAGTTGTTATTCCTCATTGTTTTAAGAATCTTTTCAAATAAGATAAACACTTTATTTTCGGTTCATTGGCACTTTAAGAGTTTAACTCACTTTTTATTTTATTTCTGCAACGTCGCTATATCTTGTAATAAAATGCCAAATTCCCTTCTATAATAACCATTTCTTTCCTCAAAAGTATGTGCCCCCAAAAGGACAAGTCGAATACATATTTTCAATCGTATCGTACATCTCAATTAATTTTGTGTTCCCATTATGTTTCGTAGGACAGGTGCGAAGGAAAAATTAAATTGACCAACGTTCGATTCAAATACCCCACTCGACCTAATTTCAAGGTATTACGTAATCTCAATTTTACCGTGAATCCAGGCCAAACCGTTGCATTGGTAGGGACCAGTGGGTGTGGCAAAAGTACCTCAGTGTCATTGGTGGAGCGGTTCTATGACGTCAAATCCGGAAGTGTGGTAAGAATTTAATATGTCTGAAACCTTGGATAGTTTTGTTTTTTGTATAGAGGAGGCAAAAATAGCTGATAAAGACTTTTATTGTTTTTTATTCGGTCTATTCGTTTCGGAATTCTCTGTTTAGACATTACTATTTGCAATAAAAAACCGCAAATACAAGAGGCCTGGGCCGAGCCACCTGCAAAACTCCTTTTTCTAAGTCTAATTCATTTGAACACCAAAAAAACTACGCGAGGAATCACGTCAGCTTATGCTTTATTGAGTTATAATGACGCGGTTTTTGGATAGGGGTATCTAGTACGTATTACTTATAAGGAGGCGCAAATAGAAGGCATTGACGAGCAAATGAAGTGAATTAACGAGAAAATAGCTAACACGTTCCACCCTCGTACCAGCCTCCTTAGATTGTAACCGACCTCAAAACAACACCTAACCCCCCGCCTAACGAGTTTTCTAACCCTAACCCACCAGCTGTGTTTTATAAAGATTTTATAAATAGTTAACGTAGTTTTCTTTAAAAAAGTGGATTTTCAAACATAACCAAAATATAATTGTGCTAATACGCACGCCGGCCATCTTCAAAACCAAAACACAAACTTTCGCTTATGCTTGGAAAACGTTTTCTTCAGAAATAAACCACCCCCAAAGCTATAGAATATATTAAAGGAAAGTTAAATGATCAATTTATAACATACGTACAGCTTTATCCCGGTAGCTAACTTAGTTCTCTTTAAAAGCGGATAATCGAACATGCCCAAAAATATAATTTTCGCAATACGGATACCATCTTGTAAACAAAAACACGAACTTTCGGCTGTCTTCGACGAACGTTTTCTTGAGAAATAATCAACTCCCAAAGCTACAATATATATTAAAACAAAGATAAATTATCTGTTTACAATATGCGTACAGCTTATCCGGCTAGCGAACGTAGTTTTCTTAAAAAGAGCGGATAATCGAACATATCGTAACGTGTTAACAATCCCATATCCAGTGGGCTGGTACGAGGGCAATGTATTTGCTCGTCAATGCCTTGTATTTTCTCTTCAATGCCTTGTATTTGTTCGTAGGCCACTTCCTTATATGAAATACGTACTAGAAGTACATATGGGTTTTTGAGCTCAGTAACCAATCAGACAGCGTGTTGTCGCTCATTTACTTCCGGTTATTTATATATATATATATATATATATATATATATATATATATATATATATATATATATATATATATATATATATATATATATATATATATATATATATATATATATATATATATATATATATATATATATATATATATATATATATATATATATATATATATTGTGTACTTCATTTTCCCCTTGCCTATATCCTTATCTCTATTGTAAAAGTTCATCCTGATTCTGAACTTAAGAAATATATTGGCCTTCTGCAAAGATTTTACGCTGTTAAATATGAGCGCAGTTTACGCAACTTATTCACATTTCCCTAGTTTGAAGATGAGTTGAACGAAATATTTTTTGCTCTGATTTTTCAGATGATTGATGGTAACGATTTGAAAGGGCTTAACTTAAAATGGTTGCGAAGTCAAATTGGTATCGTCTCTCAAGAACCTGTGTTGTTTGATTTATCCATAAGAGACAACATTGCTTATGGTGATACGACGAGGATTGTCAGTGATAAGGAGATCGAAGATGCTGCGAGATCAGCAAATATTCATCAATTTATCGTATCATTACCAAAGGTAAACAGCTGGGTTTTTTTATCGAGTTTATTTGGATCAAATAATTAATTACATTAAAATAAATATAACTGGAATATAATAGTAATAGTATTTATTTATATATGTATATATATATAAATAAATAAAATTTAAAAAGAATAAATTATAATACTAATAATAATAATTATAATGAAACAAAAAAACACATAAAATAAACAAATTAAAGATCCAAAAGGGTTAGGTGCGAACGAGACTTGCAAGGCACCCGCCCATTTGGGGCTTCGGTGGTCTAGTGGTCAGGGCCACTGCCTCCCACCTCTGAGGTCAAGAGTTCGAATCCTGTGCTCGGACATTTGATCGCACGTGGAAAGAGTTGGTGAACACTCTGCCGAAAGTCGTGGGTTTTCTCCGGGTTCTCCGGTTTCCTCCCACAGGGAAGTTGACAGGGCGGGTTAGGATAAATAGTTAGGAAAACTAATGATGATAAAAACTGTAAACATAAATAGCTAAGGTTGATTGATTGGGGTACTAGGTACTTATTTATTTATTAAAATTTTATTTAAGCAGAATAACCCTGTCAGCATAAAATATACGCTGGTATCAATAGGGGTCCTACTAAGTTCAAAATCATAAAAAAAAAATATATATATACAAAAATTCAAAGCCATGCAGAAAATATTAAAATTTGAAAGTTCACGTCCGTACTACACTACCCCCAATGTTGATATGTCCCCTTCCTTAAAAAGATTACTTTATAAAAGAATTATAGACTATGCAACCATTATAATAAAAAGATTTTTTTGCAGTTTCAGTCTTCACCTTAGGGAGGTGGAGCTGGTTACTCTGTCTGGTTAATCTTTCATGAATATCACGATTAAAAGTGAAATAGTTAGTTAAAAACTGAGGCACTATACTGGTCAAAGACTTTTTAACTAATCTTAAAACGTGATGTTCCCTTCTCTTATACAAGGGAGTCCATCTTAAAGTAGTCATCGCATCATCACTGGAAGGGTAAACAACCTTTGCAGCACGGCTCTGTAGTCGTTCAAGTCTTTCAGCATCACCTTTGTTACAACAGAGCCATACAGTATCGCAGTAATCCAACATAGGAAGAATAAACGATTTATACACCTTATCTGCAGCATTCACTGTGATATAATTTCTTATCCGTCGTAGCATACCAATCCTCTTACTGGCTTTCGAGAAAACAGCAGATGTTTGGGCTTTCCAGTTTAAGCATTCGTCCATTATTACTCCCAAGTATTTGAATTCTACAACACGACGAAGAACAGAATTTCCTGCCGTTATGGTAAAATCGTTTACTTTGGACAATCTAGGTGCTGTACCAAACAGTAGGCATTCAGTTTTTTTCACATTCAGGAAAAGATTGTTATTTTGAAGCCACTGATACAGACAGGCAAGTTCATCGGTTAGAATCTGTTCGATTTCAGCAACAGCTTGTGATGCATAGTAAATCACAGTGTCGTCTGCGTACATTAGAACTTGACATTTTGAGAAAACAGCTGGAAGATCATTTACAAACAAGACAAACAGCAAGGGACCTAAAATAGATCCCTGAGGAACACCAGATAATACTTGACACTGTTCCGAAGCAACATTTCCTAAACAAACTACCTGTGATCGACGTGATAGGTACAGTAGTTGTTAAACCATTCAAGTTCAAGGTCGTTTACTCCATACTTCGTTAATTTATTCAATAACACGGACTGATCAATGGTGTCAAACGCCTTGCGAAGGTCTATAAAGACAGACCCAGTCAACAGACCTTGGTCCATATTTCGGCGAACAGAGTCGGTGAACGCTATAGCCGCTGTCTCGGTCGAATGGTTTTTTCTGAAGCCACATTGGTAAGGGCTTAAGTAGTGATACACTGTTAAATATTTGTACAGTTGCGTGTGTACAGCCCTCTCTAGAATTTTTGAAGCTACAGGCAATATGGAAATTGGTCGGTAATTGTCGAGATCAGTGATTTTACCCGATTTAAATAATGGGACCACTCTGGCAACTTTCCATTCACTTGGGACATAACCGGTTTCCAAAGAGACATTTATGATCTTCGTCAGTGGATTGCATATTTCAGCAGCCGCATCTCTCATGAGCCTAGCAGGCATTTGATCTAAACCGGACGCTTTTCGCACTTTAAGTTTGCGTAAAAATTCAAATGTGAAATTCGTTGAAACTGAGGTAAACTTGAAGGAATTTTTCGATAATTTGTTCAAAAAATCAGAACTTATATAAGTACTTTGGTCTTTGCTCGGAAAGCCGAGAAATGCAGTGAGACGTCCAACAGATCCAATAAAATACGAGTTAAAGGCATTAACAATTTTGTTCCTATCAGTTATCAAGTTTCCGTCAATATTTATAGCCGAAGGAACGCGCTTTTTCTTTTCATTTGGTAGAATTTTATTCATAGTCTTCCAAAAGGTTTTTGGATTGTCACTATTTTCTTGGATGAGTTTCTTATTATAATTGCATTTAGCCTTTCTAATTTGTGCCGTGACTTGATTTCGCAGCGATCTGTACAGTTTCCAATCCTCGACTCTATTTGACAGTCTGACTTTTTTCAATAGATGGTCACGTTGATAAATTACTTTTTTAATTTGGCCAGACATCCACGGAGTTTGTATTCCACGAGTTCTTTTACTCATCAACGGTGCATGCTTATCGGCAACGGCAATAAACAAATGTTTAAAGGAAGTCCAAAGCTGATCTACATAATGAGTACTTTCCGTTTGATTCCCAAGGGCATCACATTCTGTTTGCCAGTCGACACGCTTTAGTTCCTCACAGAATTTATCATGTTCGTACTTTGCATAATTTCGAAAAGTCTTTGTTTCTGCTGGTAATTTTTTACAATGCAACTTACGAACACAATAGATCATATCATGGTCACTGAGGCCAGACGACAGAACACCGCATGAACTGATCACAGATGGGCAATTTGTAACAATTAAAGTGCCACTGTGATGAAAATTCGTCATCGAAAAATGCCATTTTTTCTTCATGGATGTATTTATCAATGTGAAAGTAGCCCTTATACAAAATTACAGTCGAAACGGAATAAAAATCGAAGAGTTACAAACGTTTGAAAAGTCCTAAATCGACGTCCGCCATTAAAATCGGCCATCTTGTTTTTATCCATTCGAGAAGCGCTCGTGACGTCATAGTCTCAAGGAGCCGAGTCAACACAAATAGAATTACTATAGAATACAAAGCAGCGCATATACAAACCGCGTTTAAAATGTCAAATTCTTCCGAATCTAGTGGAATCTCGTTGTTTATATGTTGCAACAACACTACACGTGAAGCGTGCTTGAGACTCTGACGTCACCGGCGCCCTTTGACCTGAAATTTCCAAGATGGCAGATTTTAATGGCGGCCGTGAAATTACGAACTTTATCGTCGTATAGCGCAGTCAATATTTGACATTGAGCGCTAAAATTTTGCATGGGGAGTTATTTATATGTACTCTTTGCAATAATGCTAAAAAACATGGGGTTCAAAATTTCATCACAGTGGCACTTTAAATCCAATAACGTAGAGGAACCAGGCACAGTTCGCGTAGGACTTTCGATCACTTGAGAAAAATTATAACTCTTAAACAAAGACTTAAGCTGTTTTGTTACGTTGCATGGTGACCTTTTAGCTATGAAATCACAATTAAAATCACCGAGTAATATAATCTCGGTACTGAATGTAAAGAATGAATTGTCGATGTTGTAAAGCGCGTTTGATCATATACACATGCTAATATAAATAGTAAACATTATCATTATCATTACTGTATATATATTAAATATAAAAGAAGAAAGGAAGGAATGAACGAATAATTGAATGAGTTAAAAACTGGAAGGATATATAGATGGTTGGATGGATGAATGGATGAATATTATGTTCAGTACGAGACAAGGACCAAGTACAAATCCTTTCTGCATCAAAAACTGAACTAACTATTGTAAGGAGGATATACCCGCCTAAGATAAAATTTAAATGAACCGGAAAAATGATTAATAGGCACTTCTTTACAAACAGACACAGTGTTCCATATCTTATAACAATACCATTGAAGTAAGTTGCTTGAAAAGTACTTGTTTTGCAGAGGGAGATTTGAAGAATAACACTAGAAGTTCATCGCTCTTTGGCTAAGTCCAAGATTGAATTGCTATAGCAAGCAGTAATACATGTCCAAAGTCTTTACTTTTTTTAGGGTTACAACACTCCTGTTGGAGACAGAGGTACTCTTATATCAGGTGGACAAAAACAAAGGATTGCCATCGCCCGAGCTTTGATTCGTGATCCAAAAATATTGTTACTAGATGAAGCAACCTCTGCCTTGGATACTGAAAGTGAAAAGGTATTGTTTTAGTTTATTTCGTTGGTGCCTCGAGAAATAAGGTCGTCATTTTGATGTTATGAGACCCATCAGAAAATTCAAACGCAATAGGTTAGTTTTATAGGCTTAAAGTGCCAATGCAATGAAAAATTCAGTTGTGAAATAACTCTTTTATTTGAAAGAACTCTTGAAACTATAAAGACTAACCATTTACAACTTTTTCGTATCTCACTTTACTCTTGAGATATTAAGATTTGTTTGATATGTAAATGATCAAACTTATTACATCACACTGCATAATAACTTATTGAGAACGCTTATATATCCTTGAGATTATGTAATGAAATCACTTGAAATGCAGGTGCATTGTATATCAAATATGCAAATCATCGTATAATGACTCAAAATCGACCAGATAACGACTACCAAACTAGGAGACAAAGTAAGGAAGGAATTATTGAAGAAATCTAATTCGTTCGAAAAATTACAGCCTAAGGGACTGCAATCATGGAAATTAATTCGTAGACTATCTAATAATTTCCCGAATGTTCCCCCCTCCCCCCTATACTCCTATACCCATATACCCTATACCCTATACTCCTATACCCCTATCCCCTATGTTCCCCCCTTCCCCCAACTTAAGAAAAGCAGTCGAAATCATTTGCCTCAAGTAAGCCCCCTGTTTAACAAATCCCCCCCGGAAAGAATGCATACTTGCATATGCATACTTGCATTCTCGTACAAGGGAACAAACAGAGTAACTCTAGTCGAGAAGGGAGCGAGAAACTATAGTTGACAACCTTTGCTGGATAGCGAAAATTGACTAAGTGCCATGTTTTTTATGGACAATCATGGAAATTAATTCGTAGACTATCTAATAATTTCCCGAATGTTCCCCCCTCCCCCCTATACAATGTTGATGTGTGAATGAAACCACATCCAGAGGTTTATGTGATGATCAACATTGTGTTTGGGGGGAAGGGGAGACTATTTCAAACTATTTTGGCAGTAAATATTTAAATCTTGAACAACTGGCCTCCAACAATGCTAAAAGGACATGCTTTTTATAAGAAGTCTACGTATATTATTTCCATGATTGTGGTCATTATTTATGGATTACTGGATCGGGTAAAATCGACCCTGGGTCATGAAATTTTTTTTCCTCCTTTCTACGAGCTATAAAAAATTTTTGTTCATCAAAAACAAAAGTGTAACAGACAATAAGATCAGCACAAGCACACATAAAAACACAAAGTGTTTGTGTTTTTAGTGAGACAGCAAAAACACAAAACCATAAATTTTCGTACAGTATTTCTATTCATGTGCGAAACAGGATTTTAAAAGTTGTTAGACGAGACTATCTCACCAGTGTGGAAATGCACCAGCCATGCAACTTTCAAAACAACAACATGCATTTCCACATTTCATATCGGATGTGTCATGTGCCAGTGATCTCACAACGATCTACCAGGTTTTAAATTCACCAATTACAGTATGCTTGTTTGGATGTGCTTCAAAAAAGTTATTCCCTGATAGAGCGGGTCGTGAAAATATTTGAATTTAGTTTTAAAATATTCCCAACCCAGTAAACCCTATAAATAATGACCAGTCCCTAAATCAACCAAAATATTACCACCTACTTGATATTACCCTCTCTACCTGCGTAGCCATTATAATAATCCACATTGAATCCTACGATAATTCCCGCGTAAAAGTCAACAAACAAAAACTTCGGTTACTACTTCATGTTAGGATCACAAAATGGTTTTGGACAAAATTTTGGTTAGGATTATAGTTGTGTTGGGGACAGGCTTACATAAAGTAATCAGCACATACATGAAGTACCTAACCGAGCTTCTCAACTCTCCGCTGACCAAGAATTTTTCCAATCAGCACTACCAGACTATGAAGAAGCTTGGATAAAAAATAAGATAATTTAATATAAACTAACGTTTCGTTACTAACATTACCAGAAATTAACGACAAAATCACAGCCGCTTGAAGGTTAATTTACATCTGGTTCTTAGAAAATGGCGTACTATTTTACAATGAGTTACAAAGAGTGAAAATATTAAAATGAAGATTTTGCCTATCGAGTATATCGTCTACTGTTTGCCGACCTCTTAATATCTACAACAGCGATTATCAAATTATTCAGTTACCAGTTTGATTAGATCAGTAAATCTACGATCCGCCAAATTTCCAGAGATAACTTTCGTCAATACTTGTGCGTCTGTTAATGACGGGAATTTTATAATGACCAATGTCTTGTTGTCATTACAAGTTTGGTGATTATTAAAATGTTAGTATAAAACTTTAGCCGAATTACCAATGTTCAAATTTTAAAGAGTGAGTGTCAGGGTAGTGCTTTGCGCGCTTGTTTTCTTCTTGGCGGCCATTTTATGGGACGCCTATTTCAGTTCACAAACGAATCCGTCGATATTTGATCAATCCTTATAAATTATACATTTTCAAGTTTTCTAAGAAGTAAATATATCTGAGTGATCAATTATTGTGATATTTTTCGTAAAATTGATCATTTACTATAGTAATCTTTTCGATACACATAAGCTGCTACGAGCGCTTCGCCTCCGAAGCGTGGAAGGCCGGGTTATGCTGCTGAAACAGCGCGAATAACTTTGCGAATGGAAATGTTTGATGAGTGACCAGTAAAGAAATATATTTTGTTTCTTCTGATGTTTTGTTCATTTGAATTTGCAAATATTCAGGAACT
Source organism: Chrysogorgia sp. JL179-B06 (assembly GCA_035772405.1). Lineage (NCBI taxonomy): Eukaryota > Metazoa > Cnidaria > Anthozoa > Scleralcyonacea > Chrysogorgiidae > Chrysogorgia > Chrysogorgia sp. JL179-B06. The sequence continues at coordinate 435,565 of JAYKKM010000430.1, read as the reverse complement.
AAAGCCATCCGGGCCAGCTTGTTCGTCAGAAACGGCGTTGCGCGCGGCCCGCAGTGGTTCACAAACAAGCGAACCGCAGCTGTTCAAATCGTCTTGAACATTAACTTCATAACGCCCCGAAGTCAGGATCGTACTCCAATTTCAACATAAATCTAAATAAATCTAGAGTTCACATGCAAATTATAGTTCTAACGATGCGATGCACTGCAATCAATTCGTACGAAAACAAAAACACAAACGCGCAAAGCACTACCCTGACACTCGCTCTTTAAAGGTGCAGCGCAAATTTTAAAATCAGCACGATTTTTTTCAAGTTGGCTTACGATTCAAAATGGCGTCCATACTCGGTAAATCGCATGGCGGAAAGCGAGAGAACTCCGGTCGCAAGAAGAGGTCACAGGATCAATGTAAAGAAGCCAAGAAAAGATGGAACGATTCCCATAAAAGGATCCACTTGACGGAAACGATATACCAGTCATGGATTGATGCGAAATGCTTGGCTGGATATAATTCCTGCAGTGAAGCTAGAAAACCCTTTTTAAGCTAGAAAACCCTTTTTAAGCTAGAAAACCTATTAGCCAATCAGATTTACTCTTACGTGAAGTGCTACAACACCCATTTGTTTCACTTACCATGGATTTTACCCAAGACACTTGGTCTCGCTGAAGACCATCTCTCCACTCTTTCTGATAGGCGTGACAATGCTGCTATTAAAGTACTTAACACTATTGGAAAAGATCCCAGTCACATTCTTCATTCCAAAATGAGTGATTCTGTCACTCATGATCATAATCTAAGGCAAAACAGAGCTATCAAACCTCTTCTGTTTTCAGGAACAGTTTTCTGCCCAGGGCTCTAAGGCTGTAATGATTTTACTGTAGATTATATCTCTATTTTTAGCTTAGGTGTCTCGTTATAAGTCTATCACTTCATTTAACTTATATACACTGTAAATCCAATGTATTTTTCCCTACTTAAGATGGATACAGTAAAGTTATTATTATTATTATTATCATTATTATTATTATTATTATTATTATTATTATTTCATGATGGCGTGCCAAAGGTCGAAGGACCATGCGAAAAAACAGACTTGCGCATGCGAAAGTCATAACGCGCTGCCCCTTCAAGATGTAAGATAGAGCTTCTTCGATAGACTTTCTAACATTTGCCCAAACGCTTTTGAAAATACCAAACAAAATCAAACAACAATTCAATGACGCGTAGCCTATTTTATTTGTTGGCTATTTTCGACACAATTTGGCGGATTGTAGATTTTACTGATCTAATCAAACCGGTAACTAAATAATTTGAAAATAGTTGTTCCAGATATTAAGAGATCGGAAAACAGTGGAAGATCTACTCGATAAGTACAATCTTCACTTTAATGAAAAACAACAAAGCGAGATTTTCTGGGGAAACGCCAAATATTACTTAATATTAATAATATATATATATGTGTCAATTAAGGTTGTGCAACAAGCATTAGACAAAGCCAGTATTGGTCGAACTACCTTGGTGATTGCTCATCGTTTATCAACGATTCAACATGCTGACTGTATTATTGTCTTCAAACGAGGAAGAGTAGCAGAAAAAGGAACACACCACGAATTGTTGGCATTAAAAGGAATCTACTATGCTTTACATAAGGCGCAATCCATGACAGGCAAGGAGAACTAGATCCGATGATCAGTGTCGCATCCAGGGCCCTGCGCATGCGGCGCGCGCCGCCCTTTAAAATCCCGCAAACAAATTTAGTGTTTTCTGCTTTTACCATGTCAAGACGAAGAAGTCGAAGTGATAAACACAATATTATATGACTGATTATAAGCACAATGTTTTGGTAGCTTGGAAAAGCCAGTTTGCATGCACTGTCAGTCCAATTGGTTCTGTACTACTTCTGAGTTTATATTAAAGTGTTTCGTAATCCTGATGCCCCTTTGTAATCGTGCATATTTAGCAACGGCGTGGTGCCCTAATTTCACAAAGATTCTTATCATAAATCGCCGGAAAGCACTTCTGGGCTTTGCAAAATTATTATTTTTCCTGGGAGGGCATGTGCCCAGACCCCCAATGGGTTCCGATTCTTCATGTGCGCCCGCCCCCCCCCCCCCCCCCCCCCCCCCCTTTCGAACAACCCTGGATCCGGCACTGCATGATCAATTTACATCTCCCATGACTGGATTTTCGCTCAAGTCTGACTTCTTCTTTTATAATTAGTTACTTTTCATTCATATTTCATGTTTTTTTTATTATATTATAACGCTTAAATTTCAATAAATTGTTTCCAATCAATTGTTTCGAGGAATTATTTGCATAATTAAATCGGAATGTTTCAAAATAGTTTTTGACTAATTGATGTCTTTACTTTTCGTTAAATAATACATAGAGTTATTTAATGTAATAGTACATATAATCTTCTTTAAACCATACACATTACAGAAAGCCACCAATTTCGCCGTACACATTTCTCTTCACTATATCCATCTTGATGCACGCAAGATATTTAAAAGCTAAATGGAAAAATATTTACAGCTCATGCATTTGAAAGCTATACTAGTATGGCATAACAACCTGCCCTCCTACCTCTCGGAAGAGAGTTCAAAAACGAGCTTTGCGAATTATCCAACCTGGTTGTTCGTACAGAGAAGCACCACAACACTTGGATTGCCCTAGGCTAGATGACAGACGTACCAACCTTTGCGTGAAAACCATCAAGAAAATTGAAAAAGGCGGCCCACTTTCGAAATATTTAACCCAGGCTGGTGAACGTGCACATAATTATAATATTAGGAACACTTGGACGGTTCAAACGAAGTTTTTTCCAAGTACCATTTCAAGGTTAAGATCGGGACAATTATAAGGCGTGTTAATCTAGCTTAATTAGTTACTCATAATGGTCATTATATATTTGTATTTTTATGACTAGTCCCTTGATTCGTAGGTATAGTTATATATTATTTGATGTAAGAGTTTGTTTTAACATGTTTTGTAGCTTAGTTATTATATTCCTAGTTAATGTCCAAATGTAAATACATTGTAATTCATTTTTAATGCGAAAATAGTGCTCATTAAATATTATTATTATTATACGGTTGATTAGTAATTAAATGTCCCTCAAGCCTCGGGAGGTTTAGTAAAAGTCCCAAACCTCCCTCGGCTTTCGGGTACATTTAATCACTAATCAACCTCAATGCCATTCTATTACTTATAGAAAATACCTAATTATGTACACGTTAAAATATCGGTTTTTATTTTATTTTAATAACTTTTCCATACACATTACACACATAAATATACAGATATTAAGACAATAGGCTGCGGCCACTTCTAATTCGCCTACATCCATGGAGGTTACTGCATCTTGGCTTTGTACATTATAATTTGTAACCTTTATATAACAGAAAATGTAATACAGTTTATAACATAAAAAACCCAAATTTTTTTATATATTCAATTATTTATATATTCAATTTATTATTATTTCTATATATTCAATTATTTTTGTATAAAATTAATTAAATTGAACATATCTATGATCACATTGTTTATATTGACTTGTACTCTTTCATAATATCCATTCACTTAATATCTGTCACATTATATTTGTTTACCTCGCTCGTACGAGCTTCAATTTGCCTTCGACTGGATGAACGGCTTCTGTGTTTTTCCGGTCTTGTAAACGCAAATAGAGTTTCGCAGAAGGTCTCAATGTTTTTGCTTTTTTGTGCTCGCATATTTCCCTAGAAGGCTCAAAACAGTCGGGTTCAAAGTGACCACTGCAGACATAACAATTCCCTGGTTTCATGCGCGGATTATCTCTTCTGACATTTCGCAACCTGTGGTAACTGATACCCATCCTTTGGGTCTTTCTCGAATTATTCGTACACATAGGTACCATACAATGCGGCATTTTACCAATTTAAATTGCGTCTAATTTGAATAAGAAGGAGAAGGCGAGTATCACGCAGTGACGTCATGTTTGGGACTCCGCTGACAATATGCGTCTGCTCGAAAAAGACAATATGGCGACGTTCAAATCGCTCATGTTCCAAGTTTGTGGAGCGATATTTCCTTAACCAAATTGAATTAACGCGAGAAACGTTGGAAATATCCTAAAATAGTTAGGATCTTTTATATGAACCTCACTTTATTTTGACTGGAGTACTCCTTTAAAGATACATAGCGACATACAACACACATTTAATACATCAAATTTACTACGATATATACTAAAAGCAACACGATGGTTGGTTCATAAGGCTTCAAGCTGTGTTGCATTTTAAATAAAATGCTTTTACATGTTCGTGGGTCACCTATACGCGTTAATGTAGTAGTTGAATAGTAAGTAGTAACTTTCTGACGTTTGAGAGAGTGATGTTTTTTGTTGTAATAGTTAGTACTGTATGTCGAAGTATTAGATTAGCAACGATTGCACAGGCAGTGGCGTAACGGGCGGGTGTCCGGGTGTCAAGTGACGGGGGGCCGGCAAAATGACCATAAAAAATGTGATCGTACATTTCCAGGGAATTGAATAACGAAAAACAGAAAAGCAGTTATTTAAATACATGAATTAGTAGTTAGAATATAATGTAATTTCAAAATAGTCTCACAATAGGCCTACCTCTAGCTGAGTTGCTTATAAGTTTGCGGTAAATCATTAATAATTTCGCTACCGTTAATGCTAGGAGGAAGGGCCGATTCTCTTGATAAGGTTGATAAATATTTTGATATTTGAGTTTAATATATAATGCGTTATAATATTATTAAAGTTAAGCATACAGTTGTACACTTGTACTTTATGCGAATGGTATGTAGAACGGGTATGGTAATGTAATATAGCTTATTCCGAAATCAACATATATGGAAGTGAAGATTACGATTGTGTCGACAGAAATACAGCCTATTCTTTAGTGGCCCAGGGAGGAGGGGGCCCAGGAGTGGCCGATTGACGGGGGGCCTCTAGAGGTTGCGTTACGCCACTGTGCACAGGGAGTTCTAACTCGGTCAAATTACTGAATACTTGTTTACTTTTTCTCTTTCCAACACAGCCAGTAATTGTTTTGGTAGTTTATATTATGTTGGTATTGTGACCATTTTTAGAGTTGCTGACTCAGCATCGAAGGTCGCGCTTGGGGCCTGGGTAGGAATACTTGCCGCCATTATTGACCATTATTATTTATTGAGAGAAATTACCTCCGGAGAGGAATAACTTTGTTGGATATATATTGGGCTTACCTACAGGACAAATTTGAGACGTTATAGTGTGAGTTTATATTCTTATATCATTTGCCCGTATAGTCATTGTGTTTGATCTGTATTTTGTGCATTCGTAATAGGGACGTATACTTTTGCTTATTTTAGGTTCGAAACTTTATAAAATATTATTGCGAAACTATATATTGTCCAGATTTATTGTCGCTGGTATCAGCAAATTAACTGGCGAAACATTTCGAACACTAGCATTCAAGTCCTGAAGCAAACTGACAATAACCTGGAAATCTGGAATTGTGTTTTGAGTGCAACTCATTAGAGAGATAAAACAATATTTTGGACTTGTGGTTGTTTAATACATTGGCAGATTTGAGCTACGATTTAATCATAAATTGTCTGTAAAATCAAGATCCTGGCATCACAAGAAAGCATGGCCGACGATGCTAAATCTGCTCGTACAACAGTCAAACGTATATTTAATCGTAATATCAAGAAGATTTCTGATTCTATTGAGGCGGAAGACGCTACTTCTGTGGTGGAGACTCGGTTTCAAGATTTGAAACAATTATGGAATGATCTTCAGGAGAAGCATGAAAGGTATATGTCAGCACTTGAACATTCATTTCTAAAACATCATACGATGCAAACACCGAAGATAGGTGGATAGATGAAATGGACATGGTTTATGAGAATATCTTGAAGAAAAAATTTGAATATATGAAAGTCATCGATGATAGGAAATTAGCAACCGAGAAGCAGAAAAAGAAAATCTGTGAAGAACAAGAAAACCAACGACGAAAGCAAAATTCCGAACGAGTAATCGAGCGAGCCAAACAAATCCGTGATGTAGAAGAGACAGCGTTTAATCAAGAAGTTGAAAATCTAAAATCCATGCTAGCTTCAGAAGCTATGAAAACAAGTCCTGCTGTATCAATGCTAGAAATGGCTCAGATTGAGCTGAAGAAACAACTTGAACAGTGTAAGAAGGTTCATGGTGAATATGTTGTGTTGTTACCCCCAGAAAGATACTCGCTTGAAGTCACCTGGATCACCAACCTTCAGAGAATCTACTCACAGCTCTCACAGAAGATTGGTGAGATTATTCAGCAGAAGAAAGATACTGAACGTGATTCCAGAAAGGAGAGTAGCTTACGGCTGGAGAGAATGAAGATGCTGCACTTCAGTGGGAATATTCGGGATTATCCTCGGTTTCGTTCTGATTTTGAACGTCAAATTATGCCTGAGTTAGGATCAGACTCGAAAGCAGCATATGTGCTCAAGTCCTGTCTGTCTGGCTCCCCGTTCGAAGCTGTGTGCAATGTGCATGATGACATAAAGGAAATGTGGAAACGACTTGATGAAAGGTATGGTCAACCGTCAAAGTTAGCAGATGTCATTGCATTCGACATAAAGAGCATGGGATACGTGAAAGAAGGAAATGAGAAAGCATTTCTAGATTTGATTAACGTGGTCTAAAGAGGATATCGAGATCTAGCTAGAGTAAAGATGGAATGTGAGATATCCAACAATGGAACTGTCAGTCTAATTGAAGAATGTTTGCCCCGAGACACAAGGAGAGAATGGTCCAAGGAAGTTAACAAGTCAGGGAGTGTTGTCGAGGAGAAAAACAAATTCCCATATATTCTTAAATTCCTCCAAGAGCAGAGGAAGATCATAGAGTACGAATCTTCAGATCTGAGAAGTGGTAGTGCTGTTCGCAATGGACATGCCAATCTAATTGACGGTGAAGGAAAACTTGTTGATAATAAGGATAATATCCGACTGGGAGATAAAGCTCCAAGATGTTTGGTCCATAACTCCAACAATCATAGCACTGCTGATTGCAGGGTATTTCTTGAAAAGAAGTCAGAAGAGAAGATACAACTTTTGAAGGAGAAACGAGCTTGTTGGTCGTGTCTAAAGAGTGGTCATCGATCTGTGGACTGCAGGTCACGAAAGAGATGCAATGTCGAAAATTGCCCAAAGTTCCATCATGAGTCCTTACATTTGGCTCATGTGCAAGGTATTGCCTTCCACACGCCTGCTGCAACGAAGGCAGGCTTCCAACGCGACAACAATAAAGTGAGTACTTGCTTGGTACAAGTTATGAGAGTCAAGTCACTTGTAGATAATACACTCAATGTATTATGGGATGGTGGTGAAACAATCAGCCTTATTACGTTCGACAAGCGAAGTAGCTGAATTTAGATGGAGACGATATTAAACTATCAGTTGTCAAAGTTGGTAGTTCAAAGGAGGAGATTCGCTCAGCAATGTACACGTTGCCGTTAATCGATGAGTCGGGAAAAATTGTCAACTTCCAAGTCTATGGAATCGATCGAATATCCTCGCCTATGCAATATATTAACATGGATGGAGTACTACATCTTTTTGAAGGTTTGAATAAAGATGTCATACAGCGACCCAAAGGAGAGATTGATGTTTTGATTGGCTATGAATACGCTGGCTATCACCCAGTTAGGAAGCAATCATCGGGACATCTGCTGTTATTATGTAACCGATTTGGTCAGTGCCTTGGTGGATCTCATACGCAGTTGGCAGAGAACACAATTAACCTCATCGAACATGCTGCAGCATATCACATCGCCCATATCGACATTGAGGATTTATTTGATACGGAAGCACTGGGTATAGAATGCTCGCCAAAGTGTGGTAGTTGTCGGTGTGGACGCTGTCCGATTGGTGGAAAGAGCTTCACATTGAAAGAAGAAGTAGTATAGAACATGGCGGTGCGAGCTCAGCGACGCCAACCACAAATGCGAGTGCCATAGCAACGTTAATTTTTACGCCAAATCGCGATTTAGCGCAAAAATTAGCGATGCCACGGTGCCCGCACTTGTGGATAACGTCGAATAAGCTCGCACCGCCATGTTCTATACTACTACAGCAGTCGTTAATTAGGCTTGACGCACCCCTCCCCACACTCTCCACCGATTAATGTCAAACACGCGCGAGACTCACGAAACAATACTGAATTTATACCAAATCACATTTCAGTCACGTTTAAAAAATAGTCGTTTCAACATTTTCACAAATTTGTGTCGCTTCAAAATTTTCACGCTTTTTTTTGACTGACACATTTCCAATTCACGCGCGAAAAAAACCCACTAGATTTTGACTCTAGTGGTGATGTTTATCCAAATGGATAGCGAAATGGCGCTCTTTTGATTGGTCAATTCACACCAGCGCCCACAACAAATATTTTATCCAAACAAGTACCCAAATGGGGAGCGAAATGGCGCTCTTTTGATTGGTTAACAACATTAACTAATTTGCATACTAACAAATAGCCGGTTGTTTCGCGAATTAGTCCGTTTGTTCACTATTTTCAACGTTTGTCGCCTCGCTCCTAAAATGGTGATCGTACACGTGTTTCGACGTTATAATTCCTCCCGACAACAAGCCTAAGAAAGGCACGTACGGTGTCACAATCGCGACAATGCTCTCGACGTCTTTCTTTAGTAACGGATCTTTTTGCAACTCGTCGTTTAGTTCCTCAGGGTTCTCGATAGCGTTCAACCCATCTAGTAAGCTGGCGAATTTGCTGATTAGCAAGTCGGTGAGAAAAGCGTTTGCGATCTCCATTCTCTTCAACTCGTGTTGGCGCCATATCTTATCAATAACTTTTGCGGACGCTTTTTTAATGTACGCTTCGGACTGACTTACCACACCGTCACCGGACAGTCTAATAAGTTCGGATCTCCTAACGTCGATGTTGTCTTCCACAGTTGGGGTGTCGTCAGTCTCCTCAACTAATTCCTCAATCGTAGGATTTTCCTCACTTTTGCGTTTTACCATCACGCTACTACTTATACCCATATTTTATTGTGGAATAACAACTTCGTGACTGTATGGATAGCGCAGTGAGATTTCAAGTCTAGCGTACTTGTTATTTTTTAGTGCGGTCACAATCGCCAACACTTCTTCTTTGCTAACGTGCCCAAGGTAATCGTCAATAACAACCTTCATATCACTCTTGCTCGGACAGTAAAAGCAAACGAGCTTACTAATGTTTTCTCTATACGGTTTTGCGATCGACGTCAGTTGTTGTGTGATGACAATAACACTCAACATAAAATGTCGCGCACTAAAAGCCAAGTTGACCAATTGACTAGTCCTATTCTTGACGTCCTGCCCACTCGCGCAGTCGTCCAACACAATCAGAGTGTTAGTGCCTTTAAAAACATTTGTTACACACTTGAGAACAGCGTCGACATTGTCCTGTGTGCAGTCTATCGCTAACACGTCAGGGTCACGTACATATTTCCAATCTTGATACGCTTTGTTCCACTCAAAAGTAGGGCAAATCAACACAATGTAGTCAAATTTGCCGCGATACTCAGATTCCAGTGTGTTGAGTAAATAATGCGTCTTACCACAAGCTGTCATACCAACAATTAGCGCATTAAACGGAGTCTCCATTAAATTGCGTTTGATTTAATACTGGATTGATTGCAACCCATTGTTCATAAAGTTGACCAACCCATCACTTATCACAAACACCCTGCACATGACATTTGCGGTCGTCGCTTTTTTAGTGATCTCAAGAAGCACACCGGATTGTGTGTTTACAATGTTCTTGCCAGTGGCGACATTGCGATTATCTTGAACACTCCTCAAGTCGATGACTAACGCAAAGCCATCTTTATAGAACTTCTGTATGGTCATGAACTGAGCGTGTTCTTCACCCAACCCAAACAATCGTTTCGCTTCTGCATAGAACTTCGACTTTGGGATGCCTTGTGAGTACACACTATTTGGCACACCTTCAATTGTGACTCTAACACTCTCAATATTTGGGTAAAGAAACTCCTCACTGTCTGTTCGCGCCTTATTCGTGAATAGCAACACAATCGCCTTCATGCTTTTTCTTGGTAGATTAACATTCTCGTTCACGATGGTCGTACCTTTGTCCCATTCAGTGGTTTTCATCAACGTGACGTGTTCGTATGACAAACTACGACCACCTGCATAGCCTGACGCTATCTCATCAGCGAGCTCCTGGTTATCAATCGTCTCATACTCAAGCTCGAGGTTCTCCAGAGTGTATCCGCCCACAGCGCTACCGGATTGCGCCACCATGATGTCTGTGGCCTTCGGAAGTGTGATCACATACTGCAAGTTGTTGTTCATGCTAAAAGGAGCGTACAACCCGTGGTCATTCATGATCTTGCCGAGCTTTATCCGCTGTTTCGTTCCAATCACACCAAACATTAACGCGTCACTAACTTTAGCGACGTTCCCACTTGTCGCGCCACTGTCATCCTTAGAAATTAGCTTTCTCAAGTTCTCACCACCAATACCATAGTCAATCATTTGGTCTCGCGCAGTAGCACTTTCCCAAAGGTCGCGATAGACACCAGTGTAATTTTCCCCATTGTTGTCGTACACAGTCTCCCCAGCTAGCCTCACAACAAGTTTCTCAACCAACAACTTGCTCACATTGTTCAAGAACCAGCTTTTGGCGTTTGCATTCTTAAAGTCGAACACTAGACCCAACGATCCAGGCACCAAACAGCTGCTAACCTTAAGCTTCGGTATGTCAATGTAAAGTTCCTCACCAGGACTGGCCTTATTAGGGTTCAACGTGATTACGTGTTGCGTTCTCGCCCCTTTTATGACACCCATGGTCGCTCGTCTAAAACCGGGGCTCAACTCTGCTGACGTGACGTTCATATACTTTACATATGTTTTATCATCTTCGAAGCTGAGACCCTCAAAGCTGAGACTACCGTTTTAGCTTGTAATAATCATACACAAACCACGCAAATATCACCGCAAGTACCCACAGATTTTGAGCCAACCAAGCGAGACCCTTCGCACCCAACGTCAACGCATTGTAAACTAAGTTAGCCAATCCAACAGCCCATGGACCCATTTTCGTTATAGCGTTCTTAACAGCCTGTGCGAATAACTTTGTGGCCACAGCGCCTTTCATAACAGCAGACCTCCCAGCGATAATAATAGTTGTTATAATCCCAGCCACTTAAATTGCTACAGCGCTCAACCCAACCATATTTTCTTTAGCCCATTCCTTAAATTTCTGAAACCTGTCGATGTCGATCTCTTGTTGTGCTCTAACCTCCTCTATTTCTCGCTGCTTAATAGTTCTGTCTCGCGCTTCTTCAAGCCCTACAACACGCTCTCTCAATTCAAAGGCAACGCTTTCATTGTCTTCACCATCTAGTTCGTCTGACGTTGTATTTATTGCCTCTTGAAAGTGATCTGCTTGTACTTGCAGCGCACCATCGTCACCTATTCTTGACTCAGGCGCCACACTATCGCTTGGATTAACCACACCACTCAGCTCGCGGTTCTCGTCTGGTGACAGCCCAGGTATGTCGACGTGGTCCACTTTTGTTTCAATTACTGGGAAGTCATCTGGGACCACTTCTGTTGTGGCAGCTGTTGTTTCTATGTTCTCAGGGATTTGGTTGACTAACTGTTTGAACTGCTCGATCGCGTTTTTACTACTCGCGTCTTTACTGTAGATCAAACCTTTTTTCCCAGGTATTAGAATTCGTTTGGGTGTCCCTTGTTTGCCATCTTTGTTTATCGGTTTGAAAAAAATAGACCCCGATCTCGTCACATATGATCTGTTGACTACGCTCCTCGACGCGTCGTCACGACTGAGTTTTTTTTCGTACGACTCGCGTATTTTCTCGTCTATTAGCTTGATTCTTTTTACTTCGTTTTTTACTCTATTTTCTACTTGCTCTTTGTTGTACGCTTTTAGCTCACCAAATCTCCTCTCAACTTCGTCCGACTCTCCAAAAGCTGCATAGAAACTTGTGTCACTGACGTCGCCATATGACCCCTGCTCGACAAACTCTACTGTTGGGACTTCTGTGTTGGTTCCCCTTATTGTCACCGTTTTACCATCGTCAGTGTCGATAAATGACGTCTCTTTTTGCCAACCTCGCCTCGCGTCTAGCTCACTTTTCATCCTTTTCAAATTGTCACTAACCTTGGCATAACTAACACGAACGCTTTCCGGCATATCTTTCACACCAAACCCCACTGTTATCTCGCTGAGCTCCTCATTAGTCTCGGTGATCTCCTCTTCTAATTGCTTCTCACTCATGTCTTTGTACTTGTCGAGGTTTTCCATCTCAAAGTCGTCGAAATCTCCCCCACCTTCAGCCATATTACATTAGCTCACGTTTTGAATGTTGCTTTCTGGTATCCACGAATTATGTTTGCTCTCATAACCTAACCATTTGACCAGCGCCATCTTCTTTCCTCTGACTTTCTTTCTTTTCAACACCTTTTCAACTCTGTACACATCGTCGCCATGTTTCTTATTGACCAGCGATAATTCCTGTTCATAAAATTTACCAATAATCTGTTCACCGGTGTGATCCTCAATTTCATACACATTCGGATCACCACGAATAACCTTTACCACTTTAAACAGCTCTTCAGTGAAGTTGGCTTCATAGCCCTTTGTGAACACACTCTTGTATTTACTAATTCTCACTGACTCGCCAACTCTAAACTTTGGCAATGGGTTGTCTGCAAATTGATGACCAAACAAAGTGGTCCACACTTCACCCTCGTTTGACTTATTGACATCCTTCGGTTTCGTCATAATACTGCGATTCACACTGCTATTGTAATTGCTCACAAACTGGTCGAGACCCCCAATCCATTTGTACGTTCCACGGGTGTAAAAGTACTTCCACATAATGCTCTTGAGACTTCTATTAAAACGCTCGACAACGGCAGCCTTTTTATCGCTCTTAGTGCTGAAATATTCAACACCATGTTCTTTCAGTAAACTTTTCACGCCAACATTGTAGAACTCAAGTCCATCATCAAATTGTGCTAACTTAGGTGTGGTTCCAAACCGATCTTTAAAGTCAACCAACAATTTTCCAACAGCCTTAGTCATGTTCTTAGTGTCTTTTCTATAAACTGCGATTCCAAAAGCATACCTACTCAATATTTCAATGCCTGTCAATATCCAATAATAACCACCATTCTGTTTTGAGTACTTACTCATGTCCACTAAGTCCATTTGGAGCTCTTCACCAAGAAATCCAACAAAGGTAGCACGGAACTTATGTCTTCTCACAATGGGTTTGTACCTAGTGTAAGTGTCCTGCGCTGTCAACCATTCTTTCACTGTTTTTCTAGTCACTTTCAATCCGTCTCCCAACGCACTTTGATACAACCTCTCTGCACCACTGTACCCTGTCTTGGGACTATAATAGATGTCTCGCAACCCTTGCTCTGTTTCCACACCAAGCTCCATATAATTCACACGATATACAGTTCCAATAACACCGCGCCAATTTTGAGATCGTCGTTATTTGGTTTGACGCGAAATGTCATACTTGAGTAAACACCTTTTTTAATACTCACCTTGGACTCAATGTCTACATGACGTTGCACTGACCCCTTCAAAGACTGTTCGGTGGGTATTGGCAACGTTGTGATCACATCGCTACGCTTTCCATCAATACCTACATTGCTTTCCGTTTCAACGACGTCACACGAAACTTCTATGTACTTCAGACCTCTGTACATGTCGACCTCGTTTGGGCTAGTGTGCCACTGTGAGTCATTCTGAATCACCTCACCCTTCGCGAAACCAAGTAGAGGCCCAATGGTGTCTAACACAGCTGAGCTACTAACCTTGACCCTACACTTGCCTGTGGGTGTCAGTTTCTCTATCTCAAGATTCACCTTATGCTCTTTAGACTCATGTTTCAAGACTTTGACCAATGCGTCGAAGCTAAAGTACCCTTCACCCACTTTAATCTTTTTAAAAGAGCCAACCCTAGAGTCATCCAACGTGAAGACCTGAATGCTGTCGTCATTTGTCGTGTTATGATAGTCCCAAAACACAGTAGCTGTCTTAACCATAATGTATGGGTTATCGTGAATGACCATCATCGCGTTGTCAAAGGACACAACTTTTTCCGCACCCTCAATGAACACCGTCAACTTTCGCATTATGTATAACATACGGTATATTATATGCAGAAAGCCCTTCACGAGTACTATGGAAAGTACTACAAATGTGCGATGGCTAACACATCGAAGGCTACACACGACGCAAAGGCAGACCTCATCAAAAAGTACCCTCACGCCACTTTAAGCAAATTCGAGTTCTATCCAAATATTTCGCAAGACGGTAAGATCATGAGTGTCGACATATATTTCAGAAACAACGACATCCTTAGCACAGACATAACCAGCACAACTTTCAAAAATGATAAAAACATGTGGAAGTGGCTACACAATAGCAAGTTCCCAATAATATGGCAAGGTGGTGGAACTATCCAACCACTGCCAAAAGGTCATAAAAACCACTGGGGGCTTTGGGATGGCTACCCAACAGAAAACGTGTTGAATTATCCAGTGAATAACTTTAAAGTTTTTGTTAACCAAAATAGCTACTTCATGTCAAAGCAGCCAGTCTTGCGAGTCACTACATCAAAGACAAAATCAGAGTGGGACGACAACGAATCTTACTATCGTGTTGTGTTTGCGACGTATTGCGCGAGTTTCTGTTGTGGTGTTTCGTTGCAACATTTGTCAGTGTCACAAGAAGTTCACCCCGTGGTCACAAGTGTGATGAGATTTCATTTGTACTTCACCATTAGAAGACTTCTCAGAAGAATGGAGGGTGGTGAGACCATGAAATCAATAAGTAGAGAATTCAACGCTTCCGAATTGTATGGCAAGATCTCCAAGATCCCCAGAAAACATTACTACCAGAATAAAGTCCTGAGCGATGGCACAACAGGTGAAACCAGAGTCTTCACACTCAACGACACCCATAATGATTATAAACGATACGTCGCGCGATTGTCAGACGGCTTTACCAACATTGGGCTGCAATATCTAAATCAGAGCATAGAAGCCTTTGTGTACTCCACACTTGGTGCACAAGCGAGAACACGTGTATCAGTCGTTGGTGGTTCTGCAGGAAGTTTAGAAACCCAACAAGAATTCCGCAAGTTGTTTTCTGACAGTGTTATCAACTACGACGTATCAACATGGATTCTCAACATGAATAAATCGATTAGAGACACCAACGTTGTCCAAAATCTTGCAGTGTCACCAAGTACATGGTTAATGCCGAGTAACCTAGTGATTCTCGAGAATAAAATCGTTGGGTACAACAACTTATTAAAGGTTGCCACAGAGTCTATGAAATTTGGAGTGAACACTCGTTGAATGCAACAACACCAACAATTACGGCTAAAAAAGTCCACCAAGAAAACGTGGTGACTCACTCATTAGTAGTGCCAACAACCGTGAAGAAAAAAGCTCGCCAAGAAAATGTGACGGCGTCAACTAATCTCATGGCTAAAAAAGTTTACCAAGAAAGTGCGGCACCACTTCCCATGAGAAAAGCAGTGGCCACAAGTAAGTCAGACACGACAACGCTGGCGATAGTGTTAGGGTTCTCAGCGGTATCTGGCTATCTACTAACCAAATACACCTTGAAGTAGTAATGAGTCTAAACTATGGGTATGAGTCTGACGACCCTCACGATAAAATACTAAAGAGAACGAAAAGGCATCTGGACGAAGATCCTAAATTAAGCGCGACCGGTGGAAGGATGTCTGGAATAATAGACATGCAAGGCTCAGCGATAAAAAACGTAGCAGACCCAGTCGATGACTCAGACGTTATCAATAAAAGAACTCTAGAGCAATTGCTATCAGGTTTCCTCAAGAGTCAGTCCTACAACATTGTGCTTGACTTCAACGTTAGCACACACGCCTTGAAAAACGTGGAATTTCACACCAATGGTTCGAACAAAGTGAAAGCCATTGGTGAAACAAGTAAATTAGTGCAAAACAACTCAACCTATGGTCCTATTGTTGGCATAAGCAGTGTAAGCCAAAGTTTTCTATCACCTGTGTTAGCGCCACTCCCACTTGAGTCAGGTCTCCATTTTAACTGCCCCAGTATGCAATGGTGTGATCTTTCCATTTTTGTTGTGGTGAGGTTACCTACTCGCACCGCTGGATCAAATTGGGAGACAATTATATCAAACGACGACGGTTAGTGGGATAAGTTCATAGGGTACAAGACTGGTATGACTAATGGACTCGCGTATGGTGGTAGCGTCCCAGCAATGGAGAGCATATGCACTATTCCAAGTGGTGTTGACATAAGTAAAATGCATATGATATCAATACACTGGCAAATGGACAATTCACACGTCAGGGTCAACAACGTTAAGTCAACCGACTCAGACTTCGTAGCGAATATGGGAAAGATAGGCACACCCTATGGAACAATTTTTGGGATACACCGACCAAGAATACCACTCGCACCTTATGCGTACCCATCGTTGATAGAATTCTACGGTGTGAAAATCGTGAGTGGTTACATGACAAACCGAGACATCATAGTCATGGGTGGAGAAATGATGAAGGAATATGGTATAAAGTAAATGGGAGCATGTATTTCGAGACCTCGTGAAATATATAAAATAAATAAGACGACTGATCACATGTTCAAAGCTGGTGGGTCATTTGGCCGCGGTGACGTGACTCTCGAGCTCCACGCTGAGATTGGTATGAGGTCTAAAAAGACTTACGGCAAACCTATTATGTTACCAGAGTCAGACACTGTGGGAGTGGTGGGAGACGTGACCTAAGTTAAAATGGGTTGGTCTCGACTTCGAGGGTCTCAGCCTCGAGGATCTCAACTTCGAAGATTTAGAAAGCTGATTCGTAACATTAGAAACTTTTTCAGACGACGTAGAAAACCGAAGACTAATAAAACACATCTGATGCGTTGGTACACAACAAACCAGATCTATAAAAAACCTAGCGCCCACATCGAGTAGTTTTTTGTGGGAGACTATATAGTGATGACTTCCATAGCACTTCAAACTATTTGATTTCGATGGTCACCAAATCACGACGGTTAATCACAACGGTGATATATGGTTCAAAGCAAAAGAAGTCGCGAGCGCTCTAGGTTATGCTCGACCAAAAGATGCAGTTAACGACCACGTCGAACCTGATTGTAAAATGAAGATGGAACAGGCCTCGTTTATCAACGAACTTGGGGTCTACTCATTGACGTTCTCGAGTAAATTGGAGCGCGCGAAACACTTTGGAAGGTGGGTGCACACAGAAGTCTTACCAAGCATTAGAAAGGGTTTAGCTGACGTCGGTCTCAAACACAATCAGTTTAAAATGATCACTGAGTTCAACCTTCATACGAAAGTTGTTGGTTTTCTTAGGAAATATTATCCAGAAGCTATTTTGATAGCCGCTTGTGGTGAGAATCAAGACACTTCGAGTAAAAGAATAAATTCGTGGAAAAAAGGTTACCAACGTGGAACGCCTGACTTGATTATTGCCAACGCAAACCGACAGCATAGCGGACTCGTGATTGAGTTAAAAAACCCAGGTGGTACAGGCAAGACGTCCAAAGAGCAAGACTCTCTGCTGCTCAGATATAAATCCGCTGGTTATCTAACATTGTTGTGTGACTCGTACGACGACGCTATTACTACGATAATAAAGTATTTCTTTGACGTTGGGTTTCAGTGCTCCCAGTGTTTTCGTAAATTTAAAAATAAATCAGCGTTGAGTAACCATGAGAGACGCTATTGTAAAGAGACTTTTTAGACAGCGAGTAATAAGTCGAATTAGCACTCGTTCTCGTTGTTGAGACGACGTTTGAAGCGACAACTGCTCTAGCATTTTCTAAAGACGTTTTTAACTTGGTAAAAAATATCTGCGAAACTTTCTCTCTTTATTTCACAAACCTTCTGACCTGCACTGTGTGAAAAAATGTTTCTATGAGACATTGGACGCTTCATGTGACCAATGTATAAATTTAAAAAAGTGGGGTATCCGAGAGCACCCTTAATTTTGTGTGGAAGGATGATGACGTCTGCACACTGCTCTGTATTGCTCAGCACCACCAACAAACGATGGTCCTGGGTTGTATCTCCAACTGAATGGTGCTTCAACGGTTGTTCCGTAAGTGTCGCGACAAACGGCGCAATACGCTTTTAGAAATGTGATGTCGTCTGCCATTGGGAACAGTGTGTCAAGTTCACCAAGTCTTTTTAAGTGCTCCGTTGCTATGAGACCACAAATAATGACGTGAATGCCGGCTTTGACATATTCGCGAGTAACTGGGAGTAGATCAGAGTACCAATGGCCTTCATCAATGCCGATGACGTCGTAGCCAGCTAGCTCGAAAGAACTTGGGAGGTTGGTGATTAACTTCGCAGGTAAACTGTCTGATCCAACAACAATGGTCTGACGATGTGTGGAGAACGCGTGGTCAGTTCGCCTAGTGTCACCTGTGTTGTTCATGTAAAGGACTCTAAGCCCTGACTTACTTAACGTGATTAACCTACGAAGAGTCTCTGTTGTTTTTCCTGCAAACATGGGACCAATCACGATTTCTAGTTTACCGAGTTTCTTCATGATTACTATACCTCCAGAGAAATGCTCTCTCCTGTTGCGGCAACTGTTGCTCGTTGTTAAATATCCGCTGAAGCTCCAAGTTTTTAAGATGAGACCTCGAGCTCTCGTGTCTTGAGCGATGCATTGGGTTGTTGGTAACCACACCACATGGGTAACAATTGTACGACGCGCCGCCGTGCGCAAAATCCAGGTGAGTGTGTGAGAGTATGTGACTCATAATATCGCCCGCACCCACTATTTCATTACACCCCACCCTACAAACGTTGACGTCACAGTTTGCGGCGAGCTCTAGCCACGCTTTGGCTTTGGTTGAGCATGGTTTCCATAGAAGGGTCGCCAAGAACACTTCGAGGTAGTTACCGAGTAGTGTAGCGGCGGACTCGCAAGGGTTGCTCAAGTAGTGGCTACTCGCTAGCGTAAGACGTTTGAATGGTGAGTAGCACCACACAGGGATCATCTTGGCTAGTTCGTTAACCATCTTGTTGGCTCTAACTTCATCAAGCTCGACCCAAGCCTCATGAGCGAACTTTGTATAGAGAATCTGGGTACCAAATTGTCTTGACACCTCTTCGTTTCTACGATCGGGGTCGCACAACTTGAAGACTTGCGAGTACCCTTTTAAGACGTTGGGTCCAGAGGCGCCTTGTGGGGTAGACGCATCGACAAAGGACATTCTCCGCATTGCGTCGATCTCCTCTTCTTGGCGGGCTTGGTCTTGAGTCATCTCTTCTGCGATGTCTTGGACTTGAGTCATTATGTTATACTCCCAGAAAAAATCCTAATTTTTTAGTGCGTTTGGTCTGGAACTGTGAGATACCTGTGAGGTCAACTGTGAGACACCTGTGAGGTCAACTGTGAGTAAGATAACACGTGATAGTGTATTAGATGGTTGAAGACTCACAGACGGTTGTCGACGCTAAGATCACAGCTGATGTGAAAAGTGTTAAGGTGAAGGACCCAAAGCGCGTCGCTGCTGGTAAAAAGTTGGCTGAGATATCGAAAGCTGCGAAAGAAAAGAAAATGCGTGAAATGATAGTTAACGAAGAACAGGGTGGTGAGTGGAGCTATGGTTACATTGTCGGAACACTTGGTGTTATCATTGCTGGCGCTTCGCTATGGTACACAATTAGCAGTGAAAAAGAGACACGATTAGAGCCTGTGAGTACTGCAGCAGCTAGTGTGTCAGAGAACCACAAAACTCGTCGTCCAGCGTTAGACACATTTGACTCTTGAACAAAACACACGACAATGTATATGACTGCGATCGATCGAAAAGAGCTTATGAACGAATTGTACGATGCGCTACTTGTTACGACTGGTGCTGTGGCAGTGAGTATGATTTCTAAAAAGGCTTTGGGAGAACCATTGGGAACACCAGAGACTGTGAAAGGCACAGTGAAACTTGCTGCAGCTGTTGGTGCAGGAACGCTGCTAGTAAAGTGGGTGCAATCGAAAAAGTGGATACCGACAGACCCATTCAAATCAACGTAAGTTAATGGTGAGTGTTGTGGCTGGAGGGATTTTTAATGCAGTGGCTTTTGCAGGCGCTGGCTTTATGTTCTCGAAGTTTAATCACACAGGCTATGAAGCTGAGATGAAAAGACACAACCACGCGTTGGAACAGCTAGCCAGTGCGAAAGAAGTGTGGTATGAGAATGAGGTCGCTAAGAAAGACAAGATCCAGCGTTTGCGACAGCGGCTCTCTGACGCTAATGCTGACATCAATGACACAAACCACGCGTTGGAAGAACTTAGAAGCGTAATGACCATACAGTACAGCGGACGAGTGTTCACTAACTCCCCGAAGATTGCGGATTACTACCAACCGAGTGCGGAGATGAAGGACTACCAATTGTTGTTTGTTGGTGCGCTAGGTTTGGGCAGTGGAATAGCGGTATGGGTACTAGTTCGGTAAAAAAATGTTGGAGTAGTATAAGCGATGGACAAACTTATGAGGCAGATGAGTTATGGCTTGACAATTGACGAGATCGCGAGTGAGACGCAAACTGAGTGTGGAGACACCTTCAGAATTTACTACTGCTCGGATTGTGACGTTGTGAAAAACATGACTGACTGCGGTGGGTACGCGTGTCCAAAGTGTGGCGACATCGAATGGGGTTACGTTCAGAGTTATAGTGACATGAGACTCACGCGACTAAAAAGCGTTCACAAACGGTCTTGGTGGATGGGGAGGAGACTACGGAACGTTGTGAGGGGTGAGCACCTTGAGTTGATAAAAGAGGACTTCCTGAAAGTTGTCAATGTGCTGCACTCACGCAATTTGATAAAGGGTAGAAATGTCAGCAGATATGGATACTACATTATTAGGTTGTGTCATAGAAGACAACTCGAGACACTCAAGAAGGTGCTTGACCTCAAAGACGGGAAGGTGAAAGACTTGTTTGACAACAATTTGTTTGGGGTGGTGTACCCAAAGCTGGGATGGTGTGAAAGTGGCGATATTTATTACAATGAGTGGGCTAAGAAAAAAAGTGTAGTGTAAGTATAAGCCAATGAGTCAGACTGTGAAAAACCCACTGACAAAAAGACGGGCGCATAAGACGAGTGCAGCCGTTGTCAATTCACTAACAGATGAAGCGACCAACGTTCACGGCTTCTTTAGAGATCAAGAGGGACAACCTGTAGTCGAAGACCTCGCACCGTCAACGCATCTGTTGGATCGAGCACTGAGAGGGTTCACAAGGTCTTATGGAGTCGAGGTAATTGACGACAGAGACATCAATCAGGTAAATGGTAGTAGAAGTGTTGTCACTAACCTTTTGAGACGTGAGTTGGGTGAGACCAACGGAATGAAAGTGGTAGAGACAGTCAAGGTCACTTTTGAGAAAGTTTTAGAGCGTGATAAGACCACATACAAAACTGCCTACTTTAACAGCGAAACGTTCGTCGTCATTAACGAGCACGACATCGAGGGTGTCGCCAATCGTGGGTCGGAGCAGATTTTGACGCGGATAGCTGGGTGGTTATCTGAGGGGTCTGGATGGACTATCGACAAAATAGATGCACACTACGTTAATGTCGCTATTTACAGACCTTTGCATGGGAGTAGCTACATTGCGTTGCCAAAGGAGCTGCGCAACAGTATGAAGGGTCTGATAAACGTAAATAATGGGGATGACAACGAGTGCTTTAGATGGTGTCACCTTGCACACAAATTTCCTGTTGGAAAAAACTCTGATAGAACGTCAAAGTACGTCAGACATGTCGGTGAGCTGAACTATGACGGAATTGACTTCCCAGTCACACTCAAAGACTACAACAAGATCGAAAAGGCAAACGATATTAGCATTAATGTTTTTGGGTATGAAAATAAGCAGCCATTCCCTGTGTACGTTTCTAAGGAAGCGTACCCTGACCATATGGACCTATTGTTGATAACCAATGACGTGGGCAACAAGCATTATGTGTATATTCGTGACTTCAACAAATTCATGCACCGGCAGACAAAGCATGAGGCGAGAAAGCACTTTTGTAGGTATTGTTTGCAGTGTTTTAGTCGCGAGGACGTGCTTGAACGCCATGTGGAAGTATGTTTGGTCATTAATGGGAAGCAAGCTATTAAAATGCCGCAAAAAGGTACGAAAGTGAAATACGAGAATTTTAGTAGACAGCTAAACGTACCATTTGTGGTGTACGCAGACTTCGAGGCTATCACACAGAAGGTGCACACAGCAACACCATCAAGCGAGTGTAGCTACACAAATGCCTACCAGAGACACGTTGACTGCGGTTATGGGTATAAATTAGTTTGTTGCTACGATAACGAGTACAGTAAGTCAGTAAAAGTGTATCGCGGTGAAAACGCAGTCAACAAGTTCATTGGGGAGATGTTAGAAATTGTCAAATATTGTAAAGAGACATCTGAGAGTCACTTTAACAAAGAAATGATACTGACTGATGACGACAAACAAGATTTCGACGAGGCCAAGAGTTGCCATATTTGCAGTGTTGAGTACACTGGTGCTGACGTTAGAGTGAGAGACCACTGTCACGTGTCAGGTAGGTACAGAGGGTCCGCACATCGCGATTGTAACGTGAACTTTAAGTTGACTGACAAAATCCCTGTGATCTTTCATAACCTACGTGGCTACGATAGCCATTTCATTATGCAGGAGATTGGAAAGTTTGGCCAAGACATAAATGTGATACCGAACAACATGGAGAAGTACATGGCGTTCATGCTTGGAAAAAACTTGGTGTTCTTGGACAGCTTTCAGTTCATGGGTAGTGGTCTAGACAACTTGGTAAGGAACCTACCAAGGGACGCTTTCAAATACACGTCAGAAGTGTTTCGCGATGAGGGGTTGGCACTCATGACAAGAAAGGGGGTCTATCCCTATGACTATATGGACTCCTTTGATAAATTCGACGAATGCGAGCTACCCTCCAAAAAGGACTTCTACAGCATTCTGAATAACGAGGATATTACGGAAGAAATGCATGAGCGCGCCATCGATGTGTGGGACTACTTCGACGTTGAAAACATGGGTGGGTATCACGACCTGTATTTGAAAAGCGATGTGCTCTTGCTTGCCGACGTTTTTGAGAACTTTAGAAAGACATGCCATCGTGAGTACAAATTAGACCCGTGTCATTATTTTACATCGCCCGGATTGGCTTGGGACGCCATGTTAAAGATGACTGGAGTGGAACTCGAATTATTGTCCGACATTGACATGTTCCAGTTCGTAGAATTAGGTATGCGTGGTGGTGTGAGCTACATATGCAACAGACATGGTGTGGCGAATAATAAGTACATGAAGGGGTACGATAAAGCGCAAGAGTCGAAATATTTGATGTACCTTGATGCCAACAATTTGTATGGGTGGGCGATGAGTCGAAGTCTACCTACGGGCGGTTTTAAATGGTTGACTAAGAAAGAAATAGAAAAGGTTAATCTATGCGACTATCACAACAATAGTAAAAAGGGCTTACTGCTTGAAGTCGACTTGGAGTATCCAGCCCATTTGCATGACCTACACAACGATTACCCGGTGGCTCCTGAGAAGATGGAGATAACTGTTGACATGTTGTCGGAGTACTGCACAAAAATCAAAAATAAGTTTAACGTGAGTGTTGGTGGTGTGAAAAAGTTGGTGACTAATTTGATGGACAAAAAAAAGTATGTGTGTCACTACGGAAATCTGCAGTTGTATATGGATCTTGGATTAAAAATCAATAAGGTTCATAGGGTCCTACAGTTTGACCAGTCCAAGTGGTTGGGCAAGTACATCGACTTTAACACAGTCAAAAGAACCGCAGCTAAGAACGCTTTTGAGAAGGATTTCTTCAAGTTGATGAATAATAGTGTGTTCGGAAAAACGATGGAAAACTTGAGGAAGCGTGTGGACGTGAGATTAGTGACCACTGAGAAAAAATTAGAAAAGCTTGTCTCAAAGCCTACGTTTGTGTCTTGCAAGATATTTAGCGAGAACTTAGTCGCCGTCCACAAAGTCAAAGAGACGCTGACATTAAATCGACCTGCATATGTGGGTATGTGCATACTAGACTTGAGTAAAACGCTGATGTACAATTTTCACTACAATTATATTATGAAAAAGTACTCTAGCGACACCTGTAGATTACACTTCACTGACACTGACAGTCTGTTGTACTCAATCAAAACTGACGACGTTTATTCCGACTTTACGATGGAGTGCGAAAAGTTCGACAATAGCGACTATCCTGCAGACAGCCCATTCTTTTTTAGAGAGAATAAGAAAGTTATTGGGAAGATGAAGGACGAGTGCGCTGGAACGCCAATTGTCGAGTTCGTCGGGTTGCGCAGTAAGATGTACAGTTATTTGAAAGAGGATGGAGGTGGTGGAAAAACTGCTAAAGGTATTAGAAAGAATATAATTAAAAAGGTAATCAGACACGAAGATTACAAAAGTGTGTTACTTGAGCAGAAACAATTGCGACACACAATGAAGACCATTAGAAGTGTCAAACATCAGCTCGGTAGTTATGAAATTAATAAAGTATCGCTATCCTGCTTCGATGATAAGCGATACCTTTTAGAAAATGGTATTGACTCCTACGCATATGGTCACAAAAACATTGTAGTGAGAGATACCACTGAAAATAGTGAACAAACGGACTAATTCGCGAAACAACCGGCTATTTGTTAGTATGCAAATTAGTTAATGTTGTTAACCAATCAAAAGAGCGCCATTTCGCTCCCCATTTGGGTACTTGTTTGGATAAAATATTTGTTGTGGGCGCTGGTGTGAATTGACCAATCAAAAGAGCGCCATTTCGCTATCCATTTGGATAAACATCACCACTAGAGTCAAAATCTAGTGGTTTTTTTTCGCGCGTGAATTGGAAATGTGTCAGTCAAAAAAAAGCGTGAAAATTTTGAAGCGACACAAATTTGTGAAAATGTTGAAACGACTATTTTTTAAACGTGACTGAAATGTGATTTGGTATAAATTCAGTATTGTTTCGTGAGTCTCGCGCGTGTTTGACATTAATCGGTGGAGAGTGTGGGGAGGGGTGCGTCAAGCCTAATTAACGACTGCTGTAGTAGTATAGAACATGGCGGTGCGAGCTTATTCGACGTTATCCACAAGTGCGGGCACCGTGGCATCGCTAATTTTTGCGCTAAATCGCGATTTGGCGTAAAAATTAACGTTGCTATGGCACTCGCATTTGTGGTTGGCGTCGCTGAGCTCGCACCGCCATGTTCTATACTACTAGAAGAGCGAGAACTGAAACTGATTGACGAAGGACTGTCACACCATGGAGATCACTGGGTAGCACAATATACCTGGGTAAAGGATCCAAGAGAACTCCCAGATAACAGAGCGGTTGCATTGAAGATGCTCAGAGCTACAGAGAAAAGATTGCAAAGAGATGAGTCACATCTTCAAATGTACAAAGAGCAGATTGAAGACATGTTGCAACGGGGAGTTGCACGAAAGTTGACACAGACTGAACTTGATGAATACGATGGTCCAGTTCATTACTTAAGTCATCACGAAGTGCTGAAACCTGAATCCACGTCAACACCTTGCCGAATAGTGTTTAATTCATCAGCGAGATATCAAGGCCACGCGTTAAACGACTATTGGGCGAAGGGACCGGATTTGATGAACAATCTTCTTGGTATACTGATCAGATTTAGAGAGGGTCCTGTTGCTTTTGTTGGGGATATACGGAAGATGTATCATGCAGTGAAGATCTCCATAATTGATCAACACACCCATCGGTTCGTGTGGCATGACATATCAACTAATTGTGAGCCAAGCACATTTGTCATGACATCTGTATCATTTGGAGACAAACCAGCTGGGAACATTGCTACCGTTGCCCTGCGCAAGACTGCGGAAATGCAGAAGGAAGATTTCCCGATTGCATCCAAGGTCATCTTAAACAGCACCTACGTGGATGACATTGCGGAGAGTATGAGTGACATGGGACTAGCAGTGACGACCACCAACCAAATTGATTAACTGGTTAAACATGGTGGATTCCAAATCAAGCAGTGGACCTATGCGACAACGGAAGAAGAAAATAACATTCAACACCAGCCACATGATCACGGTAGTCAAATGTGTGAAAGAGAGGCATCTTATCACCATGTACCACATGTTAAAGAAAGCAGTGATGAGCAGAATGTTTTGGGGCTGAAATGGAATCCTAAGGAGGATGAATTTCGCTTCAAAGTGCAGCTGAATTTTACTCCCAAGATAAGGAAGAGTAGAAGTGGGCCTAACCTAACTCGAGATCAAGTACCAACGTCTATTCCACCAATATTGACGAAGCGAATGCTCCTGTCTCAGATAAATGGGATCTACGATCCATTTGGTCTTGCAAAGCCATTCACCGTGAGAGCAAAGATGCTGATGAGGAAATTATGGAATGGAGAGTCAAAGACCTTGAGCTAGGACGACCCAATTCCGGACTGCCCGAGAGAAGAATGGTTGGAGTTCTTTGCAGAACATTTTGAAATGCAAGATATCAAATTCAGAAGATGCATCAAACCAAAAGATGCTGTCGGAGACCCATCCCTCGTCATGTTCAGCGATGGATCAGACCAGGCATACGGTACCTGTGCGTATGCTAGATGGCAACTAGCCAATGGAAGATACACAAGCAATCTGATTGCAGCAAAGGGTAGAGTTACTCCAATTTGCAAGATCACAATTGTCAGAATAGAGCTAAATGGAGCCCTGCTATCAAAAAGGCTTAGTGCATTTATCAAAAAGGAGTTCCGGTTGGTTTTCAGTAAATAATTCTTTATCGTGGATTCAGAGATAGTCCGTGCAATGATCGAAAAGGAGTCCTACGGTTTCAACACCTATGCCGCTGTTCGGGTTGGATAAATTCAAGAGGGAACATCACCTAGTGATTGGTATTGGGTCGAAGGCAAATTGAACATCGCTGATTGGACCACTCGAGGAAAGAGTCCACAAGATCTCCATGAAAAAAGCTTGTGGCAAAAGGGCCCAGAATTCCTACAACTTCCCGAATCTGAATGGCCGACCAAGACTGAATCGTTGATCGCTCAACTCCCGGAGGAATCGAAAAGTGCTTTGGTTATTGAGGTCCCACATGAAAGTTCGCTTCCTAAGGCAATTGATGTAATAAGATTCTCTTGTTACCGACGTTTTACTTCGCGTGACTGCTCGTGTTTTGGCAGCTGCTCTGACTAGAGAACCAAAACTATCAATGCGGAACATAGTGAATCCGGTGGAAGCGGCAACCCTGAGGAATGCTGAAAATCTTTGAATCAAAGAAGCACAAAAATCAATACAACAGCCATTCGAACACGGAAAGTTCAGACGACTCTGTGCAAGAAGAAGGGACAATGGAATCATCGTAGTGGGTGGAAGGGTCCTGAAATCGGCTGAGTCAAGCTTTGACGAGAAAGAATTGGTACTGATGCCCTATACTCACCGAGTATCACGTCTCTATGCTGAGTGTATACACAACCGTGGACACGCTGGTGTATCTGCTACAGTCAGCAAGATCAGAGCCAGATTCTGGATTTTAAATCTACGAAGAATGGTTCGGTCAGTGAAGCACCAATGTGTTATCTGTAGAAAGAAAGAAAGGAGTCTTGAAGGTCAAATCATGGGACCACTACCTGAAGAGCGAATGACACCGGCACCAGCATGGAGTGCCACGGGTGTAGACTTCTTTGGTCCTTTCCAGACGAGAGGTGAAGCGAATAAGCGGTCACGCGGAAAGGCATATGGATTGATCTTCAATTGCTTGGCAAGTAGAGCTGTGCATGTCGATGTCGCCACAGATTACAGCACACAAGGCTTCCTAATGGTCCTGCGAAGATTCGTGTCCATTCGAGGTTATCCAAAGCAGATATTTTCAGATTGTGGATCTCAACCTGCAGCCACAAGTAAAGAGTTAAAGTCCTTCATTGAAGGTTTAGAGAAAGAGCGACTTCGGGAGTTTGGATCAGAACATGGTCTAGAGTGGAGATTTACAGCCGCCGACGCTCCTTGCGGGTAAAATGGCTGCTCTGAGGCACTGGTTAAAATCAGTGAAGGCTGCCATCAAGGGAGCAATCGGAGATCAGGTACTGATGTTTTCGGAATTTGAGACGGTCTGCTTCGAAGCCGCCAATCTGGTGAACGAACGGCCCATCTGTATTCATCCGACAGATCCCAACGATGACGCGTACCTCAGTCCAAATCATTTGCTGCTTGGTAGGGCATCCGCAAGAGTTCCCAGCGGACCCTTCCGACAAACGAACAACGAGAGATTGCGCTTTGAGTTTGTTCAGAAGTTAGTCGAATCATTCTGGAAGCGGTGGATTCGTGACTGTTTCCCGAGCCTCCTCATTAGACCGAAATGGCATGTGGATAGAAGAAACCTATGTGTTGGAGACGTCGTCATGGTACAAGATTCGAACGCCGTTCGAGGACAGTGGAAGATTGCTCGTGTATCCAAAACTTTTCCATCCGCTGATGGAAGGGTTCGAAAGGTCGAAGTGCAATACAAGTAAGTGTCTTCCGCTGAATGACCGTCCTGGAGTCTACAAAGGGCGCGCCTATACAACGATTCAGCGACCCGTACAAAGATTGGTTGTCATTGTTGCTGTTGACGAATCGTTCGAGCGTAAATGAGTTGTATTGGATCGCAATTCTACGCTTTCGCCTGGCCGGAGTGTTTTGGTAGTTTATATTATGTTGTTATTGTGACCATTTTTAGAGTTGCTAACTCAGCATCGAAGGTCGCGCTTGGGGCCTGGGTAGGAATACTTGCCGCCATTATAGACCATTATTATTTATTGAGAGAAATTACCTCCGGAGAGGAATAACTTTGTTGGATATATATTGGGCTTACCTACAGGACAAATTTGAGACGTTATAGTGTGAGTTTATATTCTTATATTATTTGCCCGTATAGTCATTGTATTTGATCTGTATTTTGTGCATTCGTAATAGGGACGTATACTTTTGCTTATTTTAGGTTCGAAACTTTATAAAATATTATTGCGAAACTATATATTGTCCAGATTTATTGTCGCTGGTATCAGAAAATTAACTGACGAAACAGTATTCATCTATACAAAACAGCTACAGATGATCGTTCGTTCGTATAAAAGACTGGCTAACCTTACTCGGCCTCAGATCCCGATCCGGTCGGCCAGAGTCGGCCCGCGCGGGATCTGATGCCGAGTAATGTAAGCCGTGGTTACACAGCCTTTATTTACGAACGAATACGATCACTGACTTGTAGCTGTTTTGTATAGATGTTCCGTCGCTAGTTCACAGCCTTTTTATACGAACGAATGATCATTTGTAGCTGTTTTGTATAGATGATTACTGATAAACATGTAGGCTGTGTTGGAAAGAGACCGGCTTAACAGGTATTAATTAGACCGAGTTAGAACTCGAGATCCCTGTGCGATTGTCCTGAATATTGCAACTCTTCTTTCGTTAACGATCAAACTATAGAAGTATTTTAGCAAGATTTTGATAATTGAGGTTTCGGAAATTACGACGAAATCTATTGTCATAATGTCAAGATCTTTTATCTATTGTCAGAAAAACTTTGGATGTTGGAAGAGAAATCGGACATCTTCAGTAATCAGGCCATTGCTCTTTGTGAAATCATCAAACTGAGCTTAATAAGTTCGTCTGTTCGTTGATTAGTGTTGTCCATGTAGACTGTCAAAAACGTCTTTATACTCGATTCCTCAACCTTTAGAAGCTCTTTTACCACTGGGTTAATGAAATAAAGTTGGATTCTGTATCTTTAAAATTTTTATTTTTATCGCCGAGCTAGATTTGGCACGTGTAGTCGCCATTTTATGCTAATCTAATATATAAACTTCTGAATATTACATGCATATTATAAGTTTTTCATTGTGCAACTTCGTAGTATGCAACTTAAAAACATGCTTGTGGCCGCGGTTCTTCCTGTACAATTTAAAATCTTGATTTACTCGCTTCAGGAATCAAAAGGCTTCTGCTGAGAGATCTGTTAAGTTTCGACCAAATTACGTACAAAACATATTTAATCCCCTCGCAAGCGAGGGTGATAATCTCACTGCGGTAGGGATCCATTATTTCTCTCGTATGTTATGTATTTACCCTCGGTAATTCCAAAACTGTTTTCATAATTGAAATTGAGTAAATATTGGCCGAGATGACGTTCAAAATCTACGTACGACGAACCGGCCTTAGGATTTGTTATTGGCACTGGGGACGATGGATGGGGAAACGAAACTCTATAGGGGTGGGGTGGGGGGATTAGTGTTAGAAAAGACAAGCGAGGGGATTATAGGATTCGTATTTCTATAGTTTTTAACGAACCTGGAGCTCACGGCTTTCTCAAGCTATTAAAACTTGTGTAATTACAAGCGTTGTCTCCCAAGAGCAATTGGTTAATGCCGTGGGCGAGTGAATGACAAGAATTATAACGATAATAAAGGTAATTTGAATATTAATTTCACAAACTATTTACAACATCGTATTGACCCTGTTGTATATATAGGATATCACAAGCTCTGGTCCTCTGCTCGACCTTGTATAGCGCATACAACACGATAAAATCCTGTACTGCTGTAGACTTTATTTAATTTGTTATACTAATTACCAGAAAAATTTACAAAAAGTTATACACCAGCATAAATTTACTGCAAACAGTCGATACTTTCGTTTACGAGCCAGTCAGTCAGTAGACGCGAAAACGTATGTGTCACTTGTTTACATCCTTCAATGTCGGGGCTTAACTCCCTGGGGCGTCTAAGTCGTTGATTGTCTATGAGTTAAGCGCGGATGACTTTTTCAATTTTTTTTAACGAATTTTATTTAACGAATTTAATTTTTTTAACGATGGATTTTTTCGCGCGGATGACTTTTCTATTGTACATATTGAATGGTTTTTTACTTGGTTGCACACGAGCACTCTTAAAACAAAAGAACAAAGTCGTTCTCGCGACTATATTCGCTTAAAGTGCCCATAACCTCAAAATGTTTTATTGTCATGTTTGCAAGAACTTTTAAAATGATAAAGTAACTTCTTTAGAAGATTTTCGTTTCTTTGCTTTCTTTTTGAGATATATCAGTTTGTTTGATATGCAAATGTCTGGAAATTTCGTCACACATGCATAATGCTTATTGGAGAAATGCGCATATCTCTTTTATTCTCGAACGAAATCCTTTAAAATCAAGAAGTTTGGTGTTGGGAGAAACGCACACACGTGTTATTCACACTTTAGTGTTTTTATTTCATGAACGTAAAGATATATAACATTCTCTGATAACTCATTATGCATGTTGACGAAATTCCAGATATTTGCATATCAATGATATATCTCAAAAAGAAAGTGAAAAAACGAAAATCTTCAAAAGAAGTTAGTTTATCATTTTAAAAGTTCTTCCAAATAAGACAATAAAAAATGTTGAGGTTAGGGGCACTTTAATCGAAATCCAGCTTAAGGTCGTTTTCGCCGTTCGAGCTAAGCCCCCACGTTCATCGAGTTAAGCCCTCGGGAAAAATTGGCGTATCGGGGACTTAATTCGAAAGGGCCGCTTAACTCGAAGATTACCTCGTCTAAGTTTGATACGCCGTTCTTATTTCACTCTGACGAAGATCCTTCTCTAGTAGACCTTATATATATAAACTACATTGTATATTTTGGTCCTACACCAACCTTTTAATTAGAGCTTTCGATTTACATTTCTTACACTGCCCACGCAGCATAACTGAACAACAATTTGGTGATGAGGGTATCCTGATTAGATATTATTATAATAATACATCAGTGGAATATACATCAGTGGAATGTATTATGATTCAATATATTTGTTTGAACTGATTTTTAACTTAACATCGATCTAATTGAGATCATATCTTATTCACAGTTTTTTCACTGAACTATAGCATATAAAATAACAAATTAAAAACGCACGCGCTGATTGGCTGAAAGCCGTGTTTCTATAACTCGATTGAAAACATGGATTTTTCCCGTCATTTTTATAAAATGGACTGTAAGACGAATCTTCGCTCACAAACAGTTAAAATGTCGATAAATATGTTCTGTGAGCCAACAAGAAGAAAAACGAGAAGATTGGATGCTTTTCTTCACAGTTAAGAGCGTTTATGTTCATTTGAGCAGCCGACGACGCTGTCTAGCGTGAGAAAGGTATATATATTCATCATTATGTATTATGTATATATTCATCATTTTAATAAAAATCTTATTACTTATTTCCTCAGTGTTATTTTATAAAAGAAATAAAAAAAATCTTTTTGTGTTCCCATACGTTATAGAAACACTCGTAAAAGTTTGGGAGAACTTGAAATAGCGTGGAAATACTCGCCCTACGGGGTCGTATTCCCACTGCCATTTCTCGTTCTCCCAAACTTCCACTCGTGTTTCTATAACTCTATGGAAACACGGAAAATGTTTTATATTTCTTAATTGCTTTGATTGTCTTTAACAATGAAAAAAAGTTTCTTAGCGAACTTGTGGGCGTTTGTTGTGTTTTACTCCTTAGCAAATTGGTCTACATGAGGCATTTGCTAATTTCAACTCGTGTTTAATCAGTCTTGGTATAGTTTCAAACCGTTGTCAATGCAACAAATATTCATGTTAATATTGAGATTCCTGTTAATATTCTTAAAACTTTTTGAAAGCTCATTGCAATTAACACAGCAGGCAGAAAACGAAGTCTTGTGAGGAACATAATTGCGCAGCAAATCGTTTTCAAAAAAAACATAACGATGGAAAGATTTAGAAAAAACATAATTTTATTTTGATAACGTTTCGTTACTATTCAAGTAACATCTTCAAGAGTGATAACAAAATTACACGCGGATCAACTAATATACTTAACGCTATAGTTACAAGAAGCCGGATAGGACTTATCTTGTTTACATGCAGTAGGAAATCGATACCGAATCCTGAAGTGCTGTTTACGTGAATCCGGATTCAGTTTCATTCCGGATTGAACGTGAATTCAAACCGCGTTTACATAGGAATTCTAGGTTCAGGATCGAAAATCGCGCGACAAATAACATTATAGCGGGTATGTTTCTTTCAACGATTTCTGCGCTTGTACATTTCAACATGTGCCTTAAACTGATAATTTGGTGAAGAATAAACATAAAGAAAAGGAAAAAGTATTACTGCGGCGCAAGTAAACAAGCATTTAATTCACCTTTCATTTATAACGTCGTCGACAAAGAGCTATTTATATTGAACAATATGACGAGTCGGCGCAATTTCTGTCTCTAGCTGCAAATTGTCGTCTACAAATGTTAAAATCACGCATGTGTTGTTCGCTTCATCTTCTAGATCGTATTTTTCATCCTGAAATGAAATCTCGCACCGCCTTTACATTGAAACTCGATGTAAAGATTTAAACTTTACTTTAGATTGAAACTCAATCCCGAATGAGAACCGGAATGAACTCAATCCGGATTGAGCTGCATCTCATTCCGGATTCATGTAAACAACCCCGGCTTGACCCATGTAAACAACCTATGTACACAACCTATGTAAACCTATGTACAGTGGAACTCTGTTATAACGAACCTCCCAGTATAACGAACAAAATTCTTGGACCCGGAGAAAGGTACAGATAATTGTATTGAACAGAATCCCGTTGTAACGAACCCTGATATAACGAATTCCCCGTTATAGCGAACACAATCCAGAGGCCCAAATGTCAACTTTACTTGGATATAACGAACATATTATCACGGAAATAAAGTTGAATGCGAAACAGACGATTAATTCTAAAAGAATCACAATTTTTATTAACATTTTATTTATGCATCTTTTTGCTTTATAATTTATCCTCTTTGTCTTTTATCAATTCCATCAACTTCTTCACTTTTGACGGCTTTTTGTGTTGAAAGGTATAGGTTGCCAGAAAAGACACTGAACTCGTATTCTATGAGAAGTGACTGTACCATGTAGGAAAAACCTCAAAAACCGCGTGATATCATATGAATGTGTGATATTTTAAATCAGATTAAATCGAATACTGTGTGGGCCAACTTATACCCGGCTGTTTCAATTTTTCAAAAGTTAAATAATTATCAACCAACCCACAAATTCGTTACAACAGGGTTTACGATACTAACGAAGAGCCGTTATAACGAACAAAATTTCCGGCCCCCATACATGCAGAAAAACACTACATCCGAACTAAAATCACAGTCCAACGTGAACTTGAGTGGGCCTCATACAAGTAATTAGTGGATATATGCGAAAATCTATTTCGAAAACAAAAATTAACACCTTTCCAGAAGTCAGAAGAAACGTCGGCATGATCAAATGGACGGGATCTCATTTAACAACTACAACGCAAACCAAATACTCAAACAAAGAAGGCCATAACCAGGGTAACAAGTCAAAAGCTCCACGACTTAAAAAGGAATTATACGCTTTTTAATAAAACAAAGCACTATTTTGGGGTAGAGTTTAAGGATGTCACATGAATTAAAAGGTAAGGTTATATTCAAGAAAACTTGAAACAAATGTCGATGTTGGTTTTATGCATGCAGGTTTTACAAGATATATATCTTTGTCAATATTACTGATTTCCTGTTGGGGAATATCGAGTTGATATACACTAATTTGATGGTTACTTGATGCATTAAATTTTTTCGTAAGTATATATGTGTGATACCGTAAATGTATTAGAGCCTTCCTAAGGTATATATATATATATATATATATATATATATATATATATATATATATATATTTCTAATAATTTAGACCTGAGCTGTTTACATGAATCCGGATTCAGTTTCATTCCGAATTGAACGTGAATTCAAACCGCGTTTACATTCACTTAATATAAAGGGAAATGATAAATGTAACGCTGTAAGATTTTGAGATTATTTTCTCGTATATATATGTCGATAGCCGCCATTAAATTTTGTCGTGAAAAGTGTTCGACTAAAAGGCTATTGCGATGAAAAATTGTGTTGTGAAATAAGTACACTCCCTTAAGATTAAAGCAAAATAATATACGTTTAAGCAGTGTTCGCCAGTAACGAAATAAATTTACTTCGTTACTTTACTTTACGTTACTTTAAAAAATCAGTATTTACGATCGAAGTATATTTTTCAACAAATACTTTTTACTTCGTTACTTTTTGTTTTATCGGCAAAGTAAAAAAAGAAATTCGGAACGCGGCGTCACGAAATACTCGATCCACTCTTTCCTCCGCTGGGAATCTAGAGTGGAGAAATCACGTGAAGTTAGTTTTGCATGTGCATGTGGTTGGCGACTGTTGAGTTGGCGCCGTCAAACAACGCCCAGATTAAAGTACAGTATCAGGTTATCAATTGTCATGTTGGATATATAGTTAGTTTCAGAAGTATACTTTTCTGGAATATTTTTTTGCCATATACTTTTACTTTTACTTTTATAAGTACGATTTTCTGGCCATACTTTTACTTTTATTAAAGTTAAATTTTCAGGCCATACTTTTACTTTTACTTAAGTAAGATTTTCAGGCCATACTTTTACTTTTACTTAAGTAATATTTTCAGGCTATACTTTTACTTTTACTTAACGGTACTATTTTCAGGTCATACTTTTACTTTTACCTAAGTAATATTTTCAGGCCATACTTTAGTTTTACTTGAGTAATATTTTCAGGCCACTTTTACTTTTACTTAAGTATAAACTGAGGAGTTACTTTTTACTTTTACTTAAGTACAAAATATCAGTACTTTGCTGAACACTGTATTTAAGGCTGCAAACTTTGAAATTCTTTTCATGACAAAATCATTAATGGTGGCTATCGATAAAACGGTCATATTTGAGAAAATAAGATCAAAATCTTACAGCCTTTCCGAAGTCTCGGACACAAAATCTTCAAGTGTATCATCGAAGTCTCTGAAACTTTTTGTGTCGGATACCAACGGAGATCTTGTTTCCGAAATAGAACCGTGTTCTAATCACAGAGAGAATTGTCTACGACACAAAAAGTTTCAGATACTTCGATGATACACTTGAAGATTTTGTGTCCGAGACTTCGGAAACAAACGTCTCACAAACAAAAGTGAATGAATGAATAAATCTTTATCAGATGAATTAATACTTAGCATACAGACGTGCAAAAGAAATATTATCTAAAACTAAGATAAAGATAAAAATAAAATGTAGTCTACTAATATAACTAACAGTTGGACAAAGTTAAAAAAGGCATCTATTTACATAAAGCAACGTTTAAAACGTTCAGTGCGGACCCGCGGAAGGATGTAGTTGTGCCCACGGTCTCGTATACTGTAGGTTCCTTTTTCGCTGGGCAGGAAGAAGGTCACACAGACAGTGTTTGGGATTAGATGTAATCTTTTCCCATAGGTTCTTGTCTCGGAGACCGACCACGTAGTCTGTCACCGACTTTACATTTATCATTTCCCTTCATATTAAGTGAATGTAGTTATTTCAAGTGAGTTTACTTCGATATCAGTAGCAGTGGACGATATTATAGCTTTATGCTACATACAATGGCCATGCAATTAGGTTACTGCATCGTTGGCAGGTTGAATATTTAATTGTTTAAGTGCAATTTACTATATTTTCTGACTTTTCTGTATATTTATAAGTGCATATCTCTGTATTTGGAAAAATATAAGTTTACAGACTAACAGGGAAAGGTAATTAACTGGTATAGTAATTTCGTCTTGTAAAAAACATGAACAAGCGAGATTGATACTAGCCGTATTGGTTCATTCGAGATAATTTTCGTTTGTTTTCACATTTTTAGCATATTGTGTAACTATAACACCCCATTTGCACGAAAAGAATTCGCAGCGAGTTCGGGTACAATTCGATGTCGGATTCGTTTTCACCGATTACGTTATGACTACGTTTCAGGGACATTTGGGGATAACTAGAATGATAAATGCAATGAAGCATGTGACAAAAGTATCCTGATTCATCCCAGAAACCGTTTACACAAGTCCTTTCTTTGATTCGCTAGTGTTTGGATTCAAAATAATCACATTAGATTTCGGATTCATCCAAACGGAGATCCGAATTACACGAGTTATTTCTTTGATTCGCTCGCTATAGTGTTACAAGAAGTACATATATATATATATATATATATATATATATATATATATATATATATATATATATATATATATATATATATATTCAAATACATATATGAATAAAAGTGACTGCCCCAACCGGGAATCGAATCCTGCTCTCCGAATCAACGTTTCGGCGCTCTAATCTTTGAGCTATTGAGACACTGTCAGAACAGTCGGTGATTTCTCCATATATATATATATATATATATATATATATATAATATTCGGCATTTCACTTGATCAAACTACATGTTGAAAGGATTTATGGTGAAAGAAAATTTCGAGTGTTGGAATTTCATACATTTTAAGACCAAACCGGGACCAGTTGCGAAAAAATACAACTTCAAGGCCTTCCGGCTGGAACCCACATTACTCGTGTCTCAAGAGCTCAAAGGTTAGAGCGCCGAAACGTTGATTCGGAGACCAGGGTTCGATTCCCGGTTGGGGCAGTCACTTTATTCATATATGTATTTGAATATATATATATATATATATATATATATATATATATATATTATATATATATTTATAAAATAAGTCGTGTCTTACGCACGCTGTGATTGGTCAGTTACCGTGTTTATATCAGGCTATATAACATGGATGGATTACGCCATCGTGATACGCCATCAATTAGGCATGATACGCCATCAATTAGCCATGATACGCCATCAATTAGCCATCATACGCCATCAATCAGCCATCATACGCCATCAATCAGCCATCATACGCCATCAATTAGACATCACGGCGCCATCATACGCAGTAAGGAGAATTTACGTGTTGATAAAAAAGATATTTGTACATTTTATTTGCTTTCTACGGGTTATTTTATAAAAGAAATAGAAAACATTTTTATCCGTGTTCCCATACGTTATATAAACACTGGTGGAAGTTTGGGAGAACTCGAAATCGCGTGGAAACACTTTATATATATATATATATATATATATAGAGAGAGAGAGAGAGAGAGAGAGAGAGAGAGATATTTATCTATGTTTAATTATATCTAATATATATGTATATATAGCTATAATTAATATTCTTATATTAAACCCATGTAATTATTTGTGCGTAAGGTGGGTAAATAAAACATTATTTTATTGAATGAATGTTGAATACTCAGTTATATATTCCTATATCAATTTTACTTTTAGAAAACACTATCAAATATTTTTTTGTGCTGACTGCTTTTATTTCTCTGCAGCATATTCAAGGTATGTAAAACTATAATAATTTGTAATTTATCCTTCAATTAAGAAAAGAATGAAACAAGCCTTGATTTCGTTTAACCACCAACTCTTATCTCCCCTCATCTACATTGAACCGGTTCACATTTTGAAGAGAGTCAAGGAAAGTTTCGCAAATTTGGCTGATAACATTTTTTTTCTCGAAAAAAGTGTTTTTCTCACGCAAAACAGTCATAACTTTGAAAATAGCTACCGAATCGCTCTAAAAACGGTTTTATCGCTCTCAGAGGACTCCAAATGTGGGAGTTTTTCTTTTCCGTGTCTTATAGGCTCGTCTCCCAGGTGTTAGGGTTAGAAAACTCGTTAGGTGTAGAGTTAGGGTTAGGATTTTGGTGTTTTTGGGGTCGGTCACAATCCAATAATTTACTGCTTACGTGGTATTTCATGCCGTATGCAGTGAGCGTGAGGCAGGCGCGAGTTTCCATGGCGCGCTGTACAAAGTCTTTCTTGTGTCTACGCCCCGGGTAGATAATTATACCCTCTATCCATTGAGCTACGACGAGACTCCGATGGAAAGTGAAGAAACATTTTCGGAGTATTTGAACTTCCCGATCGTAACTAAACGTGCAACAACTCAATGGTAGCAACAAAAATTAAAGAACATTTGAAAAAAA
Source organism: Chrysogorgia sp. JL179-B06 (assembly GCA_035772405.1). Classification (NCBI taxonomy): domain Eukaryota; kingdom Metazoa; phylum Cnidaria; class Anthozoa; order Scleralcyonacea; family Chrysogorgiidae; genus Chrysogorgia; species Chrysogorgia sp. JL179-B06. Next base: position 396,468 of record JAYKKM010000430.1, on the reverse strand, counting down.
ATTTTTCAGCCAAGTTTGCTGAAAATGACCAAAAATATGCTCCGTTAGGACAATAAATAGACTCATAAGAGAGACTAAGCGTGTGGGATAAGAGATTGACTGTAAGACGCGTGCGCGTGTAGGAATCGCAATAATTTACTGCTTACAATGCTTTAACAAGTCCAGTAATTTGTGGCTTACAACGCGAGGAACCAGTGAAAATATTCATTATATCTCGATCACCAGAGGCTGAGTAGCTCAGCGTCTATTTATGCGACCGAAGGGCGTGCTAATCATCCGTCAAAATACCTGAAAATGAAATTAATAGAAGTAATTTTGGTGGTGATAAATACGTGCAACATTGCGACTTAAACTCAACATTATTGCGAGACAAGTTGCAGGAATATACTAACGTTAACGATTTCTGTAACGACTTTTTTTGGTAGTGGGAAACGGAAACCATCACGTGAAATGTGAACGGAAATATACAAAAGTGGGTTGTTTGGACAGCTACCAACTCAGAGGGAGAATATTAACAGAGTTGATCTTGAATGACCGTGATCCTGAAGCTGCGGTGTACGATGGGATTTCTATTGATTGGGATAACTGGGAGGATTATCTACACGGGTGAGTGCATGCGAGCCGGAGGGGACATTAGGGAGTTACTGCGAGCCGGAGTGGACATTAGACGAGGTACTGCGAGCCGGAGGGGACATTATGGTGGTACTGCGAGCCGGAGGGGACATTAGGGAAGTACTACAAGCCCGAGGAGACATTAGAGATGTAATGCGAGCCGGAGGGGACATTAGGGAGGTACTGCGAGGCGTAGGGGACATTAGGGAGGTACTGCAAGCCGGATGGGACATTGGGGAGGTACTGCGAGCCAGAGGGGACATTAGGGAGGTACTGCGAGCCGGAAGGGACATTAGGGAGGTACTGCGAGTCGGAGGGGATCTTAGGGAGGTACTGCGAGCCCGAGGGGACATTGGGGAGGTACTGAGAGCCGGAGGGGCCATTAGGGAGATACTGCGAGCCGGAGGGGACATTATGGAGGTACTGCGAGCCGGAGGGGACATTAGGGAGGTACTGCGAGTCGGAGGGGATCTTAGGGAGGTACTGCGAGCCGGAGGGGACATTGGGGAGGTACTGCGAGCCGGAGGGGACATTGGGGAGGTACTGAGAGCCGGAGGGGCCATTAGGGAGATACTGCGAGCTGAAGGGGACATTGGGGAGGAAATGAGAACCGGAGGGGACATTATGGAGGTACTGCGAGCCGGAGGGGACATTAGGAAGGTACTGCGAGCCGGAGGGGACATTAGGGAGGTACTGCTAGCCGGAGGGGACATTAGGGAGGCAGTGCGAGCCGAAGGAGACTTTAGGGAGGTACTGCGAGCCGGAAGGGACATTAGGGAGGTACTGCGAGTCGGAGGGAATCTTAGGGAGTTACTGCGAGGTGGAGGGAACATTAGGGAGGTACTGCGAGCTGGAGGGGACATTGGAGAGGAAATGAGAACCGGAGGGGACATTATGGAGGTACTGCGAGCCGGAGGGGACATTAGGGAGGTACTGCGAGCCGGAAGGGACATTAGGGAGGTACTGCTAGCCGGAGGGGACATTAGGGAGGCAGTGCGAGCCGAAGGAGACTTTAGGGAGGTACTGCGAGCCGGAAGGGACATTAGGGAGGTACTGCGAGTCGGAGGGGATCTTAGGGAGTTACTGCGAGGCGGAGGGAACATTAGGGAGGTAGTGCGAGCTGGAGGGGACATTGGAGAGGAAATGAGAACCGGAGGGGACATTATGGAGGTACTGCGAGCCGGAAGGGACATTAGGGAGGTACTGCGAGCCGGAAGGGACATTAGGGAGGTACTGCTAGCCGGAGGGGACATTAGGGAGGCAGTGCGAGCCGAAGGAGACTTTAGGGAGGTACTGCGAGCCGGAGGGGACATTGGGAAGGTATTGCGAGCCGGAGGGGACATTAGGGGAGGTACTGCGAGCCGGAGTGGACATTAAGGAGGCACTGCGAGCCGGTTGGGACATTAGAGATGTACTGCGAGCCGGAGGGGACATTATGGGAAGTACTGCCATCCGGAGGGGACATTATGGGAGGTACTGCGAGCCGGAGGGGACATTATGGGAGGTACTGCGAGCCGGAGGCGACATTACGGAGGTACTGCGAGCCGGAGGGGACATTGCGTAGTTGTTCTGCTGCGAAGTGTTTCTTAATAGTATTTTTGCTTGTTGAAATTGACAGGGTTTGGCGATGTACTCAATTATGAACTCAATTATTCAGCTATTTTACAAAAGCTCCATATAGTCCAGGAGAAGGGGGGTATCGTCACCCGAGGAGGAAATTTACAGGAGTTAGTGTTTTTGGTCACGTTTTGTGCGCTGATTTCAAAAATCGATGTTATACGGGGAATTAATGGGGCCTTCAGCCTCGTTTTCACGAATTTAGCCTCGTTTTGGTGCAAATTGAGAAAACAGCAAAACAGCATTGTCACTACATGGTAAATGTGATAATAGTTACCAATTGCAATAAATTATAGGACACTAAATCCAAATTGAAAATCAGGTGGAAAATTTGGGCATTTTAAACCTCGTTTTGGTGTAAAGCCTCGTTTTGGTGTTAAATAGCGCCCTCGCAACCTACAACGTTTGGATCTGAGATTCAGCATAAATACTTGTTAAAACACGCAAACGACGTTCTGAGAGCGCTTATTATCTCATTTGGGTCCAGCTAACGTTACAACTTCGTAATCCATGGCCTGCCAGCCCGATATTTTCAAGATGGCGGCGGTACCGGCATCTTGAAAAAAAACTGCAATAAATCAAACGCTTTAGAATAACTATGGTAAGTTTGTCATACATTTTTTAAAAATTCACTGATGTCTTCGAAATCGAATTCATCACATTCAAACTCCTCACTTTCTGTTCATGTCATCCGGATAGGAGACGTCGCTCCAAACCACTTTGTCATCTGGCAGAAATTCAACAAGGATCATAAAATCGTAGACCTTAGCCTCACGATGCCTCCATGTGAAAGCAACCTGCATTACCACATCATGAGAGCAAATTATGTTGCCTTCCTCTTTCGACAGGCAGATCACCTGGTAATTAATTTAGAGAGACATGGATGGGACGCACGTCAGGCGTGGATGGCCATAAAAAGAGCATACAAACCTTTCTAATCCTTGCACTAATTCACTGTTTGGTGCGACTTCGTCACCGAGAGAAGCAAATAGATTGACAAACGCGTTATTCTTCAGTACCGCTTTCCAGATTACTTTCTTTCCCTTTCGAAAAAAGGAAGAAACATAGTCATTCCCGGAAAAGGCATGCATTCCCAATAGTGCTTTTCTCTGCTTCGTGGACGACTCGGAAGATGTTACATCGATTATTTTTCTGCATTTGCCATTGCCAATCAAAATCTGCACATCGAGGAAGTCGTGTCCCAGAAACAAGGCAATAATGTCGATGTCACCAGATGGTGACCGTACCATGACAGATTGACCAGGTTGCAGTGGACTTGCACGAACAAACGCAACGAGTTTGGTGTCAGAACAAAATCGAATGAAAGAAGATTACCCAACATGACGCAGTTGTATCGCATCAGCTGAAGAGTGATCACGAGGAAGCTGACACCAAACTCGTTGCGTTTGTTCGTGCAAGTCCACTGCAACCTGGTTAATCTGTCATGGTACGGTCACCATCCACCATCTGGTGACATCGACATTATTGCCTTGTTTCTGGGACACGACTTCCTCGATGTGCAGATTTTGATTGGCAATGGCAAATGCAGAAAAATAATCGATGTAACATCTTCCGAGTCGTCCACGAAGCAGAGAAAAGCACTATTGGGAATGCATGCCTTTTCCGGGAATGACTATGTTTCTTCCTTTTTTCGAAAGGGAAAGAAAGTAATCTGGAAAGCGGTACTGAAGAATAACGCGTTTGTCAATCTATTTGGTTCTCTCGGTGACGAAGTTGCACCAAACAGTGAATTAGTGCAAGGATTAGAAAGGTTTGTATGCTCTCTTTGTGGCCATCCACGCCTGACGTCAGTCAACGACGCTCGACGGAAAGTCTTCTGGCAGAAATTCAACAAGGATCATAAAATCGTAGACCTTAGCCTGATGCCTCCATATGAAAGCAACCTGCGTTACCACATCATGAGAGCAAATTATGTTTCCTTCCTCTTTCAACAGGCAGACCACCTGGTAATTAATTTAGAGAGCCCCGAGAGACATGGATGGGACGCAGATGGAAAAGTGGTTTGGAGCGACGTCTCTTATCCAGATGACATGAACAGAAAGTGAGGAGTTTGAATGTGATGAATTCGAATTCGAAGATGATATGGATGTCGAGATCGAAGACATCAGTGAATTTTTAAAAACGGTATGACAAACTTACCATAGTTATTCTAAAGCGTTTCATTTATTGCTGGTTTTTTTTCAAGATGCCGGTACCGCCGCCATCTTGAAAATATCGGACTGGCAGGCCATGGATTACGAAGTTGTAACGTTAGCTGGACCCAAATGAGATAATAAGCACTCTCAGAACGTCGTTTGCGTGTTTTAACAAGTATTTATGCTGAATCTCAGATCCAAACGTTGTAGGTTGCGAGGGCACTATTTAACACTAAAACGATGCTTTACACCAAAACGAGGTTTAAAATGCCCAAATTTTCCACCTGATTTTCAATTTGGATTCAGTGTCCTATAATTTATTGCAATTGGTAACTATTATCACATTTACCATGTAGTGACAATGCTGTTTTGCTGTTTTCTCAATTTGCACCAAAACGAGGCTAAATTCGTGAAAACGAGGCTAAAGGCCCCGTTAATTCCCCGTATAACATCGATTTTTGAAATCAGCGCACCAAACTTGACCAAAAACACTCACTCCCGTAAATTCCCTCGTCGGGTGACGAACCCCTTCTCCTCCTGGACTAATATAGTATTATACAAAAGCTCCATTCATACCCTCAGAAGTGTAAAATTCTCATTGGCGAAAGAAAATATTATCAAAAAATCCAGTAATTTTTCCAAGTAAAATGCTTGCCTCATGATGTCTCACAACTCCCATGATGCATTGCTATAGCGGGAATTGTGATTGCGCTCTCTGGACCGATGTGGAGAGAAGTACCGTGACGTATAAATTAAGACACACAGGCAAACGCTTGGAGTTTCAGTATTTTAATTATAAGCAACAAACAATCTGAAACTGTAATACAATAATACAATATAAGAATAAGATTCGTTAATAAATGTTCAGAACAAACTCAGACTACTCACATCTGTTCCTAGAAAATTTCCCCGTCCATAAATCCTTAAAACTGTACCAAATACAAAAAAGATAAACCTTTCATAACATTTTAAATCCTACGACAAACATGGAACCTCCTTAGTATTCCATGTGCTTTCGTCCCATAGGCCTTTGCGCTATGGTCCTTCATAAAAGGATAACATGAAGTACAAATCCCAAACTATTTACAATGAAACACTCTCCTTAATTCCTTGATTTGATACACGTATTTTCTTCCAGACTAGCTTGTCGCTGTGTAGAAAAGTTAACGAAACTTGCAGATGGCAATGCAGCTACATACAGACAGTTTTCTCTCGACCACTATGGCGAGTGTTGGAGCTCAAGGACGCTCTCCTACCTTCCTAGCAAACTGACCGTAGCAAACAGTTGCTTTGGAGGGGATTTTAAGGAATGCAACAACGATAGTGTGACCGAATGTGTTGGAGGCGACAGCACAAGCTTTTTATATCAAGTTGATAAGCACATGAAGACTGTTCCCGAGCATTGCCATCTAGTCACTGTTTTGATGTGTGCTGCTCCTGCTCTCCAATATCACAATCAATCAACGCCCAGCGTCGGGACGAGCATGGTAGACAGTGTGGCTTCCCAGACAAAAGAACACAAAGCAAGTCACATCAGCTACTTGGTGGAATCTACAACTGATGCTATTCTACTCCAAACGTATTTAACAGCGAACACCTCTCAACATACATTGGTGAATCAACAAACGCCGTCTGTCCTTCCATCCCAGCAAACAACCACAACGATATCCCGTGATTCCAAGCAATCGTCTAATGTAATGGTGGCGCATGGCAAACAGAATAAATATGGATGCGACGACAAGCTTGGTTGCAGTAACACTGCGTCAGCCTTGGAGAGTTTTGTTACGGCCGTAGTAACATTCCTGATTAACATGATTGTATTTATGCATTAATTCAAAAGAAACTTTACATGAACACAAGCCTAGGAGAACCAGTATATATTGCTGTAAAAATAGTAATAAATTCCTTAAAGGAACTCCACTCCAAAAACAAGTTGTGTTCATATGAAACACCTTACCTCAAATAGCTTAACCCCAAAATATCATAGCGTAGTTCCCTTTTTTTAACGAGAAATAGTGAATTAAAGTCGGAGAAATCGCAAAGTTTTCGACGCAATGTTGTCTTTCTCGACGCAATGTTGTCTTTCTCGAGCAGACGCGGATTGTTTAACAGCTTTATTGGACACGTCTATGTGACATACTAATAAAAATACATAGATACAAGAAAAAATAAAAGACGGGCCCAACAGGGTTTGCGCGAACGGGACACGGTCCCATGCGAGGCGCAGCCCTACGGTAGGAAAACACACATCATAAAAATACATGAAAGGGGCAATAATACATATATACATAAAAGTTTTAGCCCGATGACAGGGCAGGCGCACACAAGCGACCATGTGCAGGACATGTCTATATCAAAAGTATCATTAAGTAAAGAAAAATATAAGTTACAGAGAAAACCCTTAAAAGAAGCAGCACTATGGAAAGTATGTAATGGGGCTAACTTGCAAATAAAGTTCCAGGGTTTAACAATTCTGTTAAAATACGAAGCTTGGAAAGTACTGGTTTTACAAATGGTGGATTTTAAAGTTAAAGTTGGGTTAAGATTACGTGTGCGCCCATGCTGCACAAACGAAACAAAACATTCAATATTAAAATTAGTAGGGCCAAAGATTGCTTTGAAGAAGAAAGTCAGGTCTTTTATTTCTCTATCATACGCCAAAGGCAGCAGGTTAAGGGCCAGCAGCCTATCCTTGTACGACGTCTCGCCTGGTTTCGACCTTAGGATCCACCGCGTAGCGCGCTGTTGGACTCTCTCTATCATGGATTTTAGCTTAACTGTTGCTGGCGACCACACCTAGCATAGCACATCTGATTGTCAGCGGTCTTATCAAATTTTGACGTCACTGAGTGATTGTTTGTTTTGTTTTGTAGGCCATCACTCTAGTTCAAGTTCTTCTAGTTCCTCACCCAAGAACCTAGACGAATTTATTGTTGTAAGTTATACTCTTCTGTTGTAAGTTATGTGCAATAATTTCGTCTAGGTTCTCGCCTGAGGAACTATAAGAACTTGAACTAGAATAATCTTCATCAGATGAACGCTAAACAACGAAACTCATTGTGAATGATTGCCTAGAAAACAAAACGAAAAAGCACTCAGTGACGTTTTACTTCATGTATGGCGAAAGCTGGTTACTTCATGTAAGCCTGTCCCCAACACAACTATAATCCATACCAAAATGTTGTACAAAACGATTTTGTGATCCTAACATGAAGTAGCAGCGCGTTAAAATTTGAAGACCGCTGATAATCCGCGTCTTCTGAAGAAAGACAACATGGCGTCGATAACTTGGCGATTTCTCCGACTTTGACTCGCTATTTTTCGTTAACTAAAGGGAACTACGCTATAATATTTTAGGGTTAAGCTAATTGAGGTAAGTCTTAAATAACTTTATCGGGAAAATTAAATAAAACTACCCCCCCTTTATATACAAATATACATAAACAAAATTACAACAACTAATTGATATCTGTGAAAAGGGCAATCACGAACAAGAGACCAAGTACATGGCATGTCTTCATAAAAAACTGAAGTAAGTAAGGACGAATAAGTGCGACGAAGAAAGTTCTTAAAGCTAGATAATATCAGGAGGCTAGTGGTAGTAGGCGAAGCTGTTTTTCACACTGTGTTCCATAAATGAACAGTCCGGTTGAAGTATGAGCCCTTGAATGTACTTGTTTTACATAACGGAACTTTAAGTATAAGACTAGGATTTAAAGTAAGTCGTGTACGGTCGTGATTAATAAAAACTATTAAAGGGAGCGTTCATAATTTACTTAGAGGGGGGGGGGAGGTGGGTGGCAATGGTGATTTTAAATTTTTTCCCTACATTTTTTGGAAGCCCCCCTAATATTCTCAGGGAATTTACTAAACTTTATTCCCTTCACAACAAATTAAAAAGTACCATTAATGGTAATTGCATGGTTTCCAATACAAATAATCTTCCCATACTTTATACAAAAATGACTGTTCTGAATTTTATTGTTGTTTTATTAAAGATGAATATTTGCTGTGCATATCCTTGCAATGTCGTTTCATGTTTAAAGGCATTGCAAGATATTAATGTATATATTCATCTCTCATTTTTTCAAGGTGGCCAGAAATGAGCAAAACAACAATGTACAATTTCAACTCTAATAATGTGTCTTCATGTTCACCTTGAGTGAAGTGTATGACTATTTTTAATAATGGGGTCAAAAATGCATGGCCAGCTACAACCTCTGTTTTATTTTTTGGGTGATTTTCGAAAGCCCCCCTTAAAAGTTATTGTTGAAAAATTATGACCCCCCTCAAAATTGCCATAGCCCCCCCCCCCCCCCCCCCCCCCCCCCCCCCCCCCCCCCCCCCCCCCCCCCCCCCCCCCCCCCTAGGTAAACTATCCCTAACATAGATGTTTCATATGAACACAACTTGCTTTTGGAGTGGAGTGGCCTTTAAATCTATTAATTATTACACGTATCATAATAATTTTGTTGATTAAAGTCTGGTTGTCCAAATCTATATTTTATGCACATGTGAAAAAGTACTGGTTGTTTAAATCTGGTTGTCTAAATCTATATTTTCAAGACTGGTTATCTAAATCTATATTTTCAAAACTGGTTTTCTAAATCTATATTTTCAAAACTGGTTGTTTAAATCTATATTTTCAAAACTGGTTTTCTAAATCTATATTTTCAAAACTGGTTGTCTAAATCTATATTTTCAAAACTGGTTGTCTAAATCTATATTTTCAAAACTGGTTTTCTAAATCTATATTTTCAAAACTGGTTGTTTAAATCTATATTTTCCAAACTGGTTTTCTAAATCTATATTTTCAAAACTGGTTGTCTAAATCTATATTTTCAAAACTGGTTTTCTAAATCTATATTTTTAAAACTGGTTGTCTAAATCTATATTTTCAAAACTGGTTTTCTAAATCTATATTTTCAAAACTGGTTGTCTAAATCTATATTTTCAAAACTGGTTGTCTAAATCTATATTTTCAAAACTGGTTGTCTAAATCTATATTTTCAAAACTGGTTGTCTAAATCTATATTTTCAAAACTGGTTTTCTAAATCTATATTTTCAAAACTGGTTGTCTAAATCTATATTTTCAAAACTGGTTTTCTAAATCTGGTTGTCTAAATCTATATTTTCAAAACTGGTTTTCTAAATCTATATTTTCAAAACTGGTTTTCTAAATCTATATTTTCAAAACTGGTTTTCTAAATCTATATTTTCAAAACTGGTTGTCTAAATCTATATTTTCAAAACTGGTTGTCTAAATCTATATTTTCAAAACTGATTTTCTAAATCTATATTTTCAAAACTGGTTTTCTAAATCTATATTTTCAAAACTGGTTGTCTAAATCTATATTTTCAAAACTGGTTGTCTAAATCTATATTTTCAAAATTGGTTATCTAAATCTATATTTTCAAAACTGGTTGTCTAAATCTATATTTTCAAAACTGGTTGTCTAAATCTATATTTTCAAAACTGGTTGTCTAAATCTATATTTTCAAAACTGGTTGTCTAGATCTATATTTTCACATGTGAGAACGCGATATAAGCTGATCACAATGTGAAAATATAACCAATGAAAACAAGAGAATAACTTAGCTAATCAGTAAAAGCTCGGGGAAAAGCGCGCGAATGATATTCCTATTGCTGAGCCAGGCGTACATGCAGTTATTTACTTGAAAAGAAAACAAAAGATGTTCAGCTGAGATACATTTTATTTACTAAACATTAGTGTGATACAGAGTTTATGGCCACTGAGAAAAATGGTATTTAAACACACGTAAAAATACGATATTTTACGTGTGAAGATATTGTTTCAGTGATCCAATGATTATCTTTTTTGAATGAAGTAAAAATTGTCCGTGTTAATGTTTATGAAATAAACATGCAGAATAATATACATCGATGCTTGGAAATATGAAATTTATTTCTCGTGTAGAACAGGATATCTCACTCGTTCGCTTCGCTCATACACTCGTGAGATTTATTTAAAGTGCCTATGACACGAAAATTAAGTTTGCCTTATTTGAAAGAACACTTAAAATGACAGAGTAACATTTTCTGTAGTTTTTCGTTTCCTTGCTTCGTTCTTGAGATATTTCAGTTATAATAATTTATTAGTTAATTAATTTGTATTATATGCAAAATATAATTATATTTATATGCAATAAATATATAAATATAATATAATAAATAGATATAATATGTAATAAATAAATAATAAATAGATAATAAATAGATAATAATAAATATAATAAATATATAAATATAATTATATGCAAAATATGCAGTTTGTATTATATGCAAAAACAATGCTGTGACGTACACAGTAATGCATAATGACTTATCAGAGAAGGTTATATGTCTTTGTTATCATCACACAAAATCACTTGAAATTCTACAAGTTCCATGTTTTTGGAAATACTCGCGCACATGCTTCATTCAAATTAAATTTTGTTTTATATTAGCAAAGATAAATAACCTTCTCCGATAAGTCATTATACACGTGTACGTCACACCATATTATACAAACTGAAATATCTCAAGAACGAAGCAAGGAAACGAAAAACCTCAAAAGATGTCCCTCTGTCATTTGAAGTGTTCTTTCAAATAAGGCAAACTTAATTTTCGTGTCATAGGCACTTTAAGGGGCTGATTACATAGAGAAATTTCAGCCCGGGCTGAGATTTCAGCTCGCGGGTTACCGAGGTATGGTAAACGAGGGAGAATAGAAATCACGGTGTCGAAAGCGGTCAAGCGGTAACAAATTGGCATAAAAACAAAGCTATTTAAATGATTTTCCATACTCCGTAATTTATCATACCTCAGTAGCTGGGCTGAAATCTCAGCCCGGGCAAAAATTTCTCCATGTAATACCATGGTTGTCTCAATTTCTTTTGTCTTTTCAGGTTGAATTAATAACTAAATTACCTCAAAGATTAATTTATACAATCTAGAGGTCGTATTAGAACTAATACAACCTTGAATGACGTCACGAGAGGTAGTATTAGCTTCTTCTTCTCACCTGGCATGCAAAGACATGAAATTTCGACAACCATGGTATTACAAAGTAATATCATGGTAGTGAGGTGTATTAGCTGTTAAACCGCCCGCTTGATTCGGGTCATTAAGTAAAATTCCTTCGGGCCTGCGGCCCTCAGGAATTTTACTTAATGACCCTTATCGAGCGGGCGGTTTAACAGCTAATACACCTCACTACCATGATATTACTTATAATAATATAATGTTTGCGGGTATTTATTTTGTTCTCACAGGGCCATTAACAACTAATATACCTCATTATATCCATTTTTTCTAATCGTACCTCCGTTGACGGCAAACCAGGTCTGATTGGAACTAATCATACCCGGTTTGACGCCAACGGAGGTACGATTACGAAAGAACAAAATAAATACCCGCAAACATTATATTACAAAGGAATAGCATAAAAAGAGGTGCATTAACCATTAAACGTCCCACTCGATTCGGCAATTAACCTTTAAAAAGCTTGTACCAGCTTTAACCTTAAAAGCTTTAACCTTAAAAGCATTAACCATTAAACGCCCCGCTCGCCAGAGCATTAAACGTCCTTTATGCCAGATACATATTACATACCGGAGGGCCGTAGGCCCCGAGGGAATGTATCTGGCATAAAGCCGACATCCGGGGTATATTAGCTTCTTATTAACCGAGAGCGCGGTCATTACGGGAAAATATCAGACCATAGTCAATCGAGATATGGTCTGGAAACTCAGCTAAAGTCTTTATTCTATCTTTTTGTTCGTCTTTATGCAATTTTGTGCACGGTGCACGGTCACTGAACCTATTGTATTTTAGTATAATGAAGCAATCATCCAATAGAATCGTTTGGGTTTAATCGCTGAACCGTGTTGTTTAAATATTAATAAACCTAAAACAAAGGATGTGCACGGTGTAAGGTACGGTTCAACATCAAAACGTAGCTACGTTATTACATTATAGTCGCTTTGAAGTTTGGCGAGTTTCCAGACCATATCTCGATTGACTATGATCAGACCGAGGTCTTGACAGTACGGACCGAGCCCGTAGGGCGAGGTTCGTACATAAAAGACCGAGGTCTGATATTTAGAGGTTTATTATATGGCATGGCTTTTTTAAACAACATACGTTTTGAGTGACAGAATCGTCATTTAAATCTTGTTCTTGCTTTCATGATAGTTTTAGACTCTCTTTTAGATTGTTCATCGTCCGACTCGTACATGATTTTATGCTTAATTTACTAAATTCGTTCAATTTTTGCTGCTTTTCAAAGTTTCCTATCGTTGTTCAGCTCCTTTGTAAACAAAATGGCTGACAAAATCCGACCGGCACCTGAGGTGTCTCAGCCAATCAGAGCACGCAATTTCACCTGAAGTAGCTTGTGCCATATAATAAAACTGACTTATTTAATGATTGAGAAGGTTTTGAACAAATAATACATTTGAATTTCAAAGAAAACTTAATTATTGATGTGCTAAAATTTGGTTTACCGCAAACGCAGTGGGCCATAACTCGTTAGGCACCACTGTGAGTCAAATATGTAAAAGTGCTTGAATTGAGGGCCACTTTACAAACCATAGTCTGCGAGCGACAATGGCGACTCGAGGATTAGCCAAAGGTATTGCAGAAAATGTTGTAATGGAACGAACAGGACATACGGATACATGGTCCTTGCAAAGATATCAGAAGCCCGACTTGTCGATGAAACTACATATTTCCAAAGCTTTCGAATGTGGAACTGATCTTTCGCCAAAGCCAGAGCAAAAGGTTAGTGAAGACAATGAAAGAATCGAAATTTATTTTCAAAACGAGAAAGGGAAGTCGACAGCGATGTGATGCATAATACTAGTACTGTTAAGAAAGTTTGTAACAATTCTTCCTCTGATTTCTAAATACGGACAAGCCGGTTGAAAATACGAGGCGAAGCCAAGTTTTTTAACCAGTTTGCCGCATTTAGACATCAGAGGATGAACAATTACGAGTGTTAGAACTTGCTTCTCAAACGAATCCATATTTTGTAAAAAAATCGAGGTTAAAGTTAGCGAAATTTGGCCGTAATCTTCCTCTTATTTCTAAATATCATTAAATATTGATTTATTTTGAATTTCCATCATGAATTATTAATGATTTGAGAAGCTTACAAACAGCACATAATCAAGAAGAAAAGTTAATATTTGCAGGCATTTACAGTCGGTGAATCAGATGACTTAAAAGTTATGGTGAATTATCCCCTCGCCCGGCGCGAAGCGCAGGCCGAAGGCCTGAGGGCGAGGGTGCTAATATCGACCGGCGTTTAGTCCCTCACCATGGGATTCCTGTGATCAACGTCAATCTCGTACCCAGAGCCTTCGCCGTGCCACGCAAACGGAGGCTCTGGGATAATCCATCACCGGGAGTGTTTTGATTGGTTAACTAAAGATTGCCTTTAATTAGATTCTTAATATTTACGCGAGTGTTTCGTTCAAACGCTATTGTACTTCGTTCTTTATGGCATAATTTACACCAAAAAAGTTATCTTCGGACAAACTTTTAGTCTTGTCGTGTTTCCAGAAAAGCTCAAAAACGTTTAAATGGATTGAAATTCTACGCGAAATGCAGGAAAGAGCGCCTGGTCTAGAGAGTATCCATGCATCCATGGTGCAAAAAATTGCGTCAGTTATTTTTGGCTCAGGAAATGCGACCAAAAAGTATCTTGATTTCTCCAACTAAATCATCGGACGCAGTGTTTATATTGCAGCACAGAAACGAGAACACAAGCCATCGAGAATCAAAACAAAGATTGATCAAAGATTTTCCCACGCCTCACGAACGCCGCGTAAACTTGTATATAGCGTCAGCCGTCAGGTGTGTCATGGTCGTTTATAAAAATATGTTACCGTTAATTTTTGTGCTGTCAAGTCTTTTATTGTTTGAAGTTTCAACAATCAGCCAACACCTATTAATAAATACACAATGCAGTGTTTAGCGACCAAAATGATTTCATTGCCGCTTACATAAATTCTAAAATCATATTCTTTTCTTTCCCAAATCCCAATTGGTTGCCAATTTAAACACGAGACAACACATTTTTTCACCTCTGCAGAGATCCTCGAGAGTTATTAACGTGTCTGGGGAAGATTCTTGCCGAAGAACTCGATATTAGCACAGATAGTTCTCACGTCCCAGAAACTACGCTCGGTCTATTACGGCGCATGCTCTTTTCAATCGACGCCCCAATCTCGTTCCCAGAGCCTCCGCCGCGCCACGCAAACGGAGGCTCTGGGATAATCCATCGCCAGAGGGCCGGAAAACAGGGCGTCGATTGAACAGAGCATGCGCCAGTAATAGACCGAGCGTAGTTTCTGGGACGTGAGAACTATCTGTGCTATATTAAAATATCGAGTTCTTCGGCAAGAATCTTCCCTAAACACGTTAATAACTCTCGAGGTCTCTTCAGAGGTGAAAAAAAGTTGTTGTCTGGTGTTTAAATTAGCAACCAATTGGGATTTGGGACAGAAAAGAATATGATTTTAGAATTTATGTAACTCGCGGCAATGAAATCAAAAAGGTATTAATAAATACACAAAGAAATGTTTATCGAGGTGTTGGCTGATTGTTGAAACTTCAAACAATAAAAGACTTGACAGCACAAAAATTAACGGTAACATATTTTTATAAACGACCAAGACACCTGACGCTATATACACGTTCGTGAGGCCACAGGGAGCCGTAACGTCGATTAGTGAAGCGAGTTTAACAGTAAATCGGGTTTATTCGGTATTTTTTACACAATAATTGTATTAAATCGCTATTAAAATGTTCTTACTTGTTCATTTTGTTGACAATCAGGACAAATTACAGGCAACCAGACCAGAAAGGCATCGAATCAGTGTTTACATCAATACGGAAGGCCGTTGACTGTGGTTGCCCTCTGGTTGCCTGTAATTTGTCCTGATTGTCGACAAAATTAACAAGTAAGAACATTTTAATAGCAATTTAATACAATTATTGTGCAAAAAATACCAAATAAACCCGATTTACCGTTAAACTCGCTTCACTAATAGACGTTACGGCTCCCTGTGGTGAGGCGTGGGAAAATCTTTGATCGATTCGATGGCTTGTATTCTCGTTTCTGTTCTGCAATATAAACACTACGTCCGATGATTTAGTTGGAGAAATCAAGATACTTTTTGGTCGCATTTCCTGAGCCAAGAATAACTGAGGCAATTTTTTGCACCATGGATGGATAACACACTGGATTATGCGACTTGAGAGTCTTCTTTAACGTTTAGAGTGAGGCGCCTTCTCTTGCATTTCGCGTAGAATATCAATCCATTTAAACGTGGACTAGTTTTTTTGAGCTTTTCTGGAAACACGACTAAAAGTTTGTCCGAAGATAACTTTTTTGGTGTAAACTCTGCCATAAGAACCTAATATTAAAGAACGAAGTACAATACCGTTTGAACGAAACAGTGAAACACTCGCGTAAATATTAAGAGTTAATCTAATTAAAAGCAATCTTTAGTTAACCAATCAAAACACTTCCGGTGTGGATTATCTGCGTGGCGCGGCGGAGGCTCTGGGAACGAGATTGTCGACGCCCTGTTTTCCGGTCCTCTGGCGATGGATTATCCCAGAGCCTCCGTTTGCGTGGCGCGGCGAAGGCTCCGGGAACGAGATTGGATCAACGTAGTCGATCATGCGCGGCATCGGAAAATTTGGCCCTGGTAACTAGATATGGTAAATATCTGCATTTGAATTAATATTTACATTGAAACCGTAAAAGAAAAGTACGTGTTTTGTCGGGTTATACGGTGAATGAAGATTTCTGTTCAAAAAGATCGTGAAAAGGCAGTGAATATATCGTCGTCGGAAGATGCAAGTTCGTAAATCAAGTTTTATACGTGGCGTCAAAACTAAAGGTAAACCCGTTTTCGTTTTTTTAAACCTGTTAATCAGTTACAAAGATAGTTTTGCAAACATGTCCGAGTATGTTATTCAGGCTTTCGTTTGATGTATAGCATGATTTTCTAGAGTTAATAGTTCAAAAGATATCGTCGTCTGAATATCTAAAATATTTACTCGGAGTTTGTCAATCCAATCCAAGCGTCGTCGCTTTTTTCAAGCTGTTAGCTATCAGTTACGAAAATATATTTGTAGGTATGTCAGAGGCTGTTAATCAAGCTTTCATTAGATATGTAGAATGAGTTCTTAGAGTTACTGAGTTAGTACTTCAAAATATATCGTGGTCGGAACATTTCACTTTTGGCATGGCGTCATGGCGACTAAAAACAAAACAAAAACGTGAGCCTGTCAATCAGACATCACGAAATCACTCTTTGAAGGGCTTTCGCTCGAAATTGAATGGTCCTCTTACATACGATTTCTTACATGTATTTCTAACACTACCTAGTGCCTACACAGTACGCAGAACACCATTTTTATCGTACTCTTCAATAAAACAACCATATACATGTTAGTCATGTTAACAATTTGTTATTGTTTAAAGGTGCCGTCCACTCCGTTCTGCGCATGTTTGATATTTCAAACGTGCGGGACCCCATATGTCAACAAACTTCAACGGAATAGATTTGCGACACTTCGAAAGCGAGTATTCGTCAAAGGTAGCGAAGGCGCAACTAGTAGTTAAATATATTATCCACATTTAGGAACAGAACAGCTTCTTATAACGCGCTTTTTAGGCGGAAAGCTCAAGCGTGGGAAACAAATCCGCAATACTTCTTGTTCAATGTTTATATAATGCAATGTAAACAAACGATGTAAACAGAAACGGGGACATGCGCAGAACGGAGTGGACGGCACCTTTAAGTCTTGTACTATATAATATATACATTTTGAAATACTTAACAGAGAGATTTATGCTATATACCATTAGAAAGCCAACGATAAATCACAATCGTAGTGCAAGTTTAAAGTTTGTACCAAGTTTAAAATTTGAATTAGTGCAAAAACATGCAGACTATACTGGGGTTTATACAACTTGGCCTGGCCTACACTTTTGTAGCATAAACAAGCACATTACAGTACTGCACTATACTTGTCAGTGTTAATATATACACTGCTGCAGTGAATAAGCGAGAGCTCGGAGTATGAGACATGATACATGGATGATTGTTATGCAAACTCATATTCTCAGAAAAATTATTCTGTGTCCCAGACAGGAATTGAACCTGTAACTTTCTGATTGCTGGTGAGACCCTCTAACCATTGAGCTACCCGAGACTCAGATGGAGAGTGATGGTTACAATGATGTACTGATTCAATTGAAATATGCATACTTCCTATGTGCATTACTGATATATAGTGACTGCCGCATAGGCAGTATATATATCATTCAAATCAGTACATCATTGTAACCTTCTCTCTCCATCTGACTCTTGATGCCTCAATGGTTAGAGGCAGTCACTGGCAATCGGAAGGTTATAATTTTTTCACCCGGGAATAGTTTTTCTGAGGATATGAGCTTAATCATAGTTAATAGCTTAATTGACTTCCATGTATTGTATACTGCTATGTATTCCAGAAATAATCTTTGTTTACTCCATCCATTACGGAACATGTTAGGACTATAGTAGATGGCCTACTGCGCCACAACTTATTGTGTGTCTGTTAATAAGCTTGGACAATGCTGGTCCTAAGGCTTGCAATGTAAAATACAGCTTATATAGGATTATGTTGACATTGCAGGGTATGTCTGTGTCAGCTAGATTTGTCAACAAGTATCAAATTGGCATGTCATCCTGAATATAGGTTGTTATATCTGTGCATGCATGGTGATATATAATTTAGATACTATAGTACAAGTACAATGCCATGTGCTTTGTTACATGGCTAATTGTATTAATAACCATCGAAATATGGTATCTGCAATCTGCATTAGCTAGGCGTTATTTTTATTATTATTATTATTATTATTATTATTATTATTATTGTGTGAGAAAAATGATATCTATTGCCATCAGAACAACTTATTATATCTTTTGCTGCAGAAATAAGGATGGACGAATCCTGATTTACTGAACTTTTAATTCTCTTTAATTGAGTGACTTAGTTGTGACTCAAGTAGCCGATTGTAAATTACCTCTATGAGTGAGATTCACAATTGTTTGTTTAGAAAAAATTCATTTAATAAAGTTTCCATTATTATTATTATTATTATTATTATTATTATTATTATTATTATTATTATTATTATTATTATTATTATTATTATTATTATTAACAATAATAATACAATAATATTTATACAGGATAGCCCCTTCAATGCTAACACTGGTATCAATATGTGGGGGTCTTAATTGTTTCCTAACAAATTGTTTCTTCTAATTACAAAAGGTACCAATCCTAGGATTTCTATTAACCGATCAGTTTCAAGTTCCGAGTTAGGAATGATCAGTTTCCCTGCCCTGCATTGAGACCTCTCAAGAGCATCAAATATTAAGTTATATCCACATCCATGCCAGTGCGACATCACAGTATTGTGGATCCAATTTGAATGGACCCTATAGATTTGCACTATATGTACCATCTATTTGATGTTTTTAAAGGGCATAGCCATTGTATGATAAAGATGCACATACTTCTTTCAAGTTTCAGCAGCCTTTGGTGTCTGTTTCTTTCTTAGTGATTGATGGTATAAACAGCAGTATAGACTTCCCCACTATTCTGTTGCTGCACCCAAAAATTAAAAAGATTGGGCTTCATGTATTTAGTTTGATGTTCTATGAAACAATTAAATTTAGACAATACAAAGATTTCAGCAATATTGTCTGCTGGAAATTACTTATTCAGTCTGACAAATGAATGGGCTATTATCTAATTCAAGTAAAAGAAGTACCCTGTAAGCAACTATGCTATAAAAATTTTAAACAGCAAGCGGGCGAGGGGTTGTTGCATATACGTATTTCTAGTACGAGTGTCGAATCATATACTTTCGCGACCCAACCGGGACCAGTTGCGAAAAAATCAACTTAATTCAAGGTGTTCCGGCTGAAAATATAATTGCAATTGCAATGGCAATTGCCGCACACTCACTTTTCTTCCTGATATTAATTTTCTTAAATTAGGTATAGAGTGCTTCTTTATAATAATTTTCAGTTGATATTACTCAAAAACAGAATGTGGATCTAAAAAGTTTGAAATACTTACTGATTTACAATCAAATAGCACACAATGTATTACATTTCGTCATAGTCAATCCAGATATGGTCTGGAAACTCAGCTAACGTCTTTGTTCTATCTTTTTGTTCGTCTTTATGCAATTTTGTGCACGGTGCACGGTCACTGAATCTATTGTATTTTAGTATAATGAAGCAATCATCCAATAGAATCGTTTGGGTTTAATCGCTCAACCGTGTTGTTTAAATATGAATAAACCTAAAACAAAGGATGTGCACGGTGTGTGCAATGCACATGCTCAATGTTAACCTTTTTGTACCTATGTGACCTTTTGTACTTATGTACCTATCTAATGCTGTCGATGACAGTCGTAAACGTACTTTTGGCAAGTTTACCGAATCTGTCTTCAACACAGTTTATTATATGGCACAAGCTACTTCCGATGAAAGTGCGTGCTTTGATTGGCTAAGACACGTCACGTGCCGGTCCGTTATTTCCCGGTAATGGACCGGTCCGGATTACGGATTTTGTCAGCCATTCTCGGTCCGTACTGTCAAGACCTCGGTCTGATATTTTCCGTAATGACCGCGCCCGGTTAATAAGAAGTTATTAATTGTCAAGCAATGAGCTAATTGATATTTTTATCATCATTGTTAATGCTGTTGTTGTTACGTGCACCAGTGCACCTATGTAAACATGCACATTCATGCTTTGTAAAATAAAATTGAAAATACGAAATTCGACATCTTTTCCTGCACCCCAAATCTTCGCCACTTGAAATTGCCCCAAACCCCCCCCCCCCCTCTCCAAAAAAAGTGCTCCGCGGCCCTAGCTACACACTCGATTTTAGGGAGCTGTCATTGGAGGGGGCAGAAGGAAAGGTGCTGGGGCCACGAAACTATAAATCAAAATTTGGTGGGGCTACAAAAACGTTTTTATAAACTTTGATGGGCCATGAAACCTTTTTGGTTTATATAGTAATATTTGGTATATATATATACAACATGAAGGGCGTCGTCAGCATGAAGGGCGTCGTCAGCATGAAGGGCGTCGTCAGCTTGAAGGGCGTCGTGAGCATGAAGGGCGTCGTCAGCATGAAGGGTGTCGTCAGCATGAAGGGTGTCGTCAGCATGAAGGGCGTCAAAAGTTAAACGTTATACACGGACCGCTGTGGGAAGTGAGGCTAATTCTTCAAGTAAATCAATGTCGTTTTTTGAAATTCTTCGTCTGAAAGGATGGACATTTCATCTACTTCTCGAAGAAAACAAGAAAACAAGTAACCTCGACTGAAATTCAGGCGTAGCATTGAGAATCTGACGTCACAAACAATATTACCTTCTGAAATTGCGGGCTCACTTGGAACACATTCTTAGTAATGGTGTAATGGAAACTTCTTAATAATGGAACACATTCTTAGAAATGTTCTTAGTAAATACTAGTGATCTCAGAGCTGAAAATACTTACTTCAAAATACCATTTTTTAGTTTTTTTTACATCGATGATCACTTTCGACTCTGAAATACTATTCTATGCTAAAGAAAATCTAAATGACGGGCGTGAATTTTCATCGTAATGCCACTTTAACACAAACTCAGTGAAATTTGGAAGAATTGCCAAACATGCTCCTCCATTTTATTTGTAGCCTGCACAGATTGAGAGGGCAAAAGAGCAGTACTTCCCGAACATGAGGGCAGAAACTCGGGCTTTCGAGAACGATACGAATTGAGATAGGTGTCCGTGTAAACACAACATAAAATAGGGATTGCGATCGCGACACATCTATCGAGATCGTAATCCTGTACTGTTATTGCCGTGTAAACGGGGTTTATGTACCAAAGCCGTTGATCATGTTCTGCCGTGACGTAGCTACTATACGGAATGTAGATAATAGACCATGACTGGTCGCTTAGAAAATTTAGTTAATACGTGATATTCAATTGATTAAGAACTACTTCCGTTTTCAATGTTTGTTGTTTACCACGAAGACAGTTTCTCAGCCCCTCAACGTATTCCTTGTAAACGAGACTATTAGCGTTGCTAGGTTGCCTATAGATAACACAAATATTTGCATATTTCGCCTAATTAAACATAATTAAAGGATTACATGTTTGATAGCATAAGCGTTCAAATCGGCAGAAATAACTTGCCGAGTACAGTATATAGTCATTTCGGGAGAATTATCACTTATCTAACCTTCGTTTATCGGTTAAGCAATTCCTGTGTCGAAGAAACACTTCGGGAAGCAGTGTGAACAACTGTTAAGGATGTAAAACATGTGGACATAGAAAAATATAAACTAAAACGGACCATCACCATAGTTTAGTAGATTTATCATTCATAGGTGAACGGAATACCCCAACACGCGAGAAGCCCAATTGATAGGGGTTCCTCGGGCCTACGATTTAAGGTCGTTATACAAAGCCGATTTTTTTGCCTCGGACACGTAAAGACTGTCCCATCTGTGGAAAGAAAAGTTTATTGAGATTGGCAAACCATTTGTCGGACTTTCACCAACTACCCTCGGAAGAAAGGCAATCTATAATTGTCAGGCGAGTGATGAAAATACACTTTAATTTCATTTTATTCCCTAATACACATTACGTGTTGTTACAGCAGTCACTAAAATTAATATAACGCGTGGTAAGAATGTTTAGTCCATAATTCCATATAGCAAGTCCCTCGACTGTTCGAATAATAACTCTACAAAATCATCGGCTTCTCTGACAAATATTAATTCGCTTTTCCTTCTTTTTTTCTCTTGCTGCATGTTGGCGTAGCTTGTTAACCAATATGATATCTTGTCGTTGCGATAGGAACTGCGCTTCTCATTAGGATTCCAAGGCTGTATCGTTTCCTCTTTAGCTTTTGTAACCATTTTCTGTAGTGTTTTTCTTTCCTTTAGTTTTTGGATAATGTGTAATTGCGTGTAATATAAGTAATTTTGTGTTTAAATCTTCGTCTTTTCGGTTCTCCACAAGTTGATGTTCTTGTATATAAAGTCGAAGGTTCATCGCTCGTCTCCATTCTTTATGTTCTCCGTCACAGAACCAAAATGTGCCATCCTTCGTTGTTGAGTTAGAAGCGGGGTTTCCACGAAGACACTCCATTGCGGTGATGTTACGTTGAAGAGAATCAATACTCGAATGGAACGACGCTGTATTTACTCTTCGGTTACAGAACTGTTAATCTCCCCATATGTCCCCAAAAGCAGCCCAAGCGCCCCCCGAATACCTCCATGAATACCTCTCCCTCCCAATTTACCCATCCACCACTCAAATCGCCATATAGAAGAAATTGTGACCTGCTGCATGGGAAGTTAAAGTAAAGTTAAAAGTTAAAGCAAAGTTAAAATAAATTTAAAGTAAAGTTAAAGCAAAGTTAAAAGTTAAATCAAAGATAAAAGTTAAAGCAAAGTTACAGCAAATTTAAATTTAAAGCAAAGTTAAAGTAAACGTAAAGTTAAAAGTTAAAAGTTAAAGCAAAGTTAAAAGTTAAAGCAAAGTTAAAGTTAAGGCAAAGTTAAAGAAAACTTAAATTACTTAAAAGTTAAAGTAAACTTAAAGTAAAGTTACAGCAATGTTAAAAGTTAAAGGAAAGTAAATTTCCAGTAAAGTTGAAATTAAAGTAAAGTCGAAGTAAAGTTAGCTTAACCTGTTTAAAATGTATTAATATATCGAAATATAAACAGAAATTCCTCCGTAAATAGGAAAATAACGAGGAACCTAGCTGCGCAAAATAATAGCGTTACAGCGTTGACGAGAATGTTACAGGTTGTTTTTTTAACGAAAAGTGAAAAGTAAACTTTCATGGCATTTACTAAAGAAAAACAGTGGGACTGGATATCTTAATTTAACGCATGATAGATAGAAGATAGAATAACTTTATTTAACCACGCTGACCCCGTCAACCGAAGCTGATTTCCACAGGGGGCGCGTAAAAAAATAGGAATACAATAGTTAATGTTATTTACAAAATATGAGGCACAGTTATGGTGTCCAACAAGCAACATAGCAATATTCAAAATATTTACAAAATATGAGATATAGAAAAAGTAATACAATTTATGAATAAGTAACTATTTACAGTAATACAATGTTTGTTTTTGTCACGATTGAAAAATGTGAGTAGCAATTTTCTTTTTAAAACAAGAAAGGGATTTACTCTCCCTGATTTCGTTTGGAATAGAGTTCCATAGGTGAGCACCGTCATACATGAAACTGTTTTTCATATTGTTGGTGCGTGGTTGTGGTAAACAAAGACTACTTGAAATGTCCCGAAGTTGATAGTTTGTCACCTCACTTTTATAAGTAAAAAGGTCAGTGAGTGACTCGGGACCCATTTTGTTTAAAATTTTATACATCATTTTTGTTTTTACCCTTTTTCTCATCATTTTAAGTGGCTCCCAGCCCAGGGCATGTAAAGCAATAGAATGATCTATATCATTGCTCATGTTTGTGATAATTCGAGCAGCTCTATTTTGTAGTTTTTGAAGTCTTTTTGATTGTGTTTCGCCAAACACATCCCACACTTCACAACAATAATCGAAGTATGGGCGAACGATAGCATTATATATGGAGATAAGTGTATCTTCATCAACAAAAGGTTTGACACGACGGAGGGCAGAGATTACTGCTGTTATTTTTTTGCAAATAATTTCAGTATTTCTCTTCCAAGATAAATGCTGGTCAATTGTTATTCCAAGCGTTTTGCATTCATAAACTTGTTTAATTGGTTTATTTTCAATGACAATATTTGGGGGAGCATTTAAAGTACTTTTTATCTTTGGTTTTGAGCCAATCAACATAAATTCAGTTTTAGCTACATTTAAGCTGAGTTTATTGGCCATCAACCATTTTTTAAGGTTTTCTAAATCAGAATTTACTGCAATTTCAATATCAGTAATCGAGTCACCAGAAGCTGTAAGATTTGTATCATCAGCAAAAAGCCGAGGTTTTGTATTATTAAGACAATGAGGTAGGTCATTAATATACAATAAAAATAATAGTGGTCCTAAGATAGAACCTTGAGGTACACCACGTCTGATCGAACGTTCTGATGAGACAAATCCATTAATTTGACACTTCTGGCTTCGATTTGTTAGATATGATTTTAGCAAGCAAAGAGCCTGTCCTTTTATTCCATAGAACTCCAATTTTTTTAATAGAATTTGATGATCAACTGTATCAAATGCTTTTTCAAGTCGATGAAAACTACTAGGTTAAACATTTTTCTGTCTAAATTCACATACCAGTCATTTGTACAGTCCAGTAATGCTGTAGCTGTAGAGTGAGATTTCCGAAAACCAAATTGGGAATTACTTAGCAGTCCAAATTCAGTTAAATAATTGTACAGTTGATCATACAGAATTCGTTCCATGATCTTGCTTATGGCAGGCAAAACTGAAATTGGCCGGAAGTTTCCTGGTATATTTCGATGGCCATTTTTATACAGAGAAGTTACTCTAGCCACTTTCCATTCATTAGGGAAAGAGGATAGAGTGATAGCCTGATTAAAAATATATGTTAGTGAATCTGCAATGGCAGGTGCAGCTATCTTGATAATTTTACATGGAATCTTATCAATGCCAGTGGCTTTATTGCTGGATAGTCTATGCAAGAGGTGGTAAGTATCATTTACACTAATAGGTTTGAATGCAGTAAACTCCGATTTAGCTTTTTCGACATATGTCTCAAAATTGTAATTGGACATGCCAATTTTGCTCGCTAAATCAGGGCCAATATTGGAAAAGTATTCATTGAAGCCTTCCGCAATATCTTTTGGATTGTTTAAAATATTTTCACCCAAATTGAGTTCAGTCACTGCTGGTTGTTTGTTTTGTTTGCCCAGTAAATTGTTTATTGATTTCCAAGCATTTTTTGGATTACATTTTAGACCAGCAATTCTCGTGGAATAGTAACTTTTTTTAGCACTTCTTAATTCAATATTTACCTGATTTCTAGTCTTTCTGTAATTTGACCAATCAATTTCTAATTTGCTAATAATGGCTTTTCTTTTTAGTTTATCTCTTGTATGTATGAGGTTTTTGATTTTGCTGGTGATCCAAGGAACTTTCTTGGACCTATGTTTTTTTCTTTGAAGTGGTGCATGTTTATTTAACACTTCTAGGAAAAGTTCTTTCCAAATTTCCCACATACTATTTGGATCATGACCAAAAAAGTAAACATATTCCCAATGTAGATTTAGAAGTTCATCTACAAAATTTTTCTCATTAAAATTTTTCATGTTCCTTATTTCAGTAACATTTTCTTCCTTTCGAAAGACTCCAATTTTTCTGATAGCAAATACCAAACTGTGGTCACTTATTCCAGTGTGAATAACACCAGAATCAGAAATTTTCTCAGGTGTATTTGTAACAATATGGTCAATGAGGCTGGAGGTCGTCATTGTTATTCGCGTAGGTTCATCAATCAATTGAGACAACTGGTACAATTCATATAATGAAGTTAGTTTCTTAGTTGACAAATCAAAAAGTTTCTTTTCTTTTGACATGTCACAATTTAGATCATGATACATTTTCTATTATTGTTCCAACTGAAGCATTAAATCCTGTATTCAACTAAATAGCGGCATTAGCATAATTTGATTTATGTCAAAATATGATAACTACTTAACACTGATTATCGCATACTAATGAGTGTTTTCATTTCTAACGATCAACGTTTCTTTCTCAGTAAATTTAATACAAAACCCACAATTTTAATATTAATGCAAGTAAGGGTTAATCAATGGTCACAAGTGTGATAAAGGATTTAACATATCTCGCGCATGAACACAGGTTAACTCTTTCCCTACGGGCGCAGTTAAAATGGGTCGTTGATGACCCGCAAAGTCGTCAATCGAAAAACACGGCACACGGTAACGCAAGATTAAAAATTGAAATTCGACAAGCGCCAGGAACATGAAATCCACGCACAGGCACACGCCAAGTTTGATTTGATTTCATAAACAACTCTGCGATTGGTGGCATTTTGAGTTTTCAAGATGCTATGCGGGCGTGCAAGATGGCCTTTTCTGGAAAAATGTAAATTTTTCAACCTGATTTATGATAATTAATGCTAATTTATATTAACATAATGTGTTTTGTTCGGGAAATTTAAAAGAACAAGTAAAAGCCGGTTTATTGGGCTTCCAGAAAATGTATAGCTTTCGCAACAGTTATGGTTATTTCAAGAGATATCAATAGAACAACGTGGTCGTTCAATTTTTGATGTTTTTCAGCCGTAGGGAAAGAGTTAAGCTAACTTTACTTCAACTTTACTTTAATTTTAACTTTACTTCAAATTTACTTTGCTTTAACTTTTAACTTTGCTGTAACTTTACTTTAACTTTACTTTAACTTTTAAGTACTTTAAGTTTACTTCAACTTTGCTTTAACTTTAAACTTTACTTTAATTTTTAACTTTCACGTTTACTTTAATTTTTAACTTTAACTTTTAACTTTACTTTAAACTTACTTTATTTTAACTTTGCTTTAATTTTTTACTTTGCTGTAACTTTACTTTAACTTTTAACTTTACTTTAACTTTTAACTTCACTTCAATTATGCCAACTGAATAGTTTATTTCACTACATAACATTTATATCTATAAGTTTACAAAATGGCCTATTTCGTGACCATTTGGCCCTTTTCTGGGGATGCGTGATTCAAAATGGCCCTGGGGGCCTTTTTTGTGGCCCTGTGGCCCGTTTGAGAAATATACCTATTATCCCCGATCACCCCTGACACAGGATCAAATTTGCATTACACAAAACATGAAAGACAACGTTTGTCGAGAAACTGTTAGCGAACACTCAAGTGATGTGATGATCGACCCGCCAATAACTTTTAATATTACTTTAAATTTGCTTTACCTTTTAACTTTGCTTTAACTTTTAACTTTACTTTAACGTTTAACTTTACTTTTAGTTTATTTTAACTTTGCTTTAAATTTTAACTTTGCTGTAGCTTTTCACTTTGCTGTAACTTTTCACTTTGCTGTAACTTTTAACATTGCTGTAACTTTACTTTAACTTTTAACTTTACTTTAACTTCACTTTAACTTTTAACGTTGCTTTAACTTTTAACTTTAATTTTTAACTTTACTGTAACTTTGTTTTACCTTTTAACTTTAATTTTACATTAACTTTTAACTTTAACTTTTAACTTTACTTTAACTTTGCTTTAACTTTACTTTAGCTTTGCTTTAACTTTTAACTTTAACTTTTAAATTTACTTGAACTTCGCATGCAGCGGGTCACAATTTAGGCTATATGGCGATTTAAGGGGTGGATGGGTGAATTAGGAGGGAGAGGTATTCACGTAGGTGAGTTTCAAAGGGTCACAGGGTCACGAAAAACACATTTGGGGTGTTTTCGTGGGCATTTGGCGTGTTTTCGGGGGGCATTTGGGGTATTTTCGGGGGCATATGGGGCGATTAAAAGTTCTGTAACCGTTGAGTAAATACAGCGTCGTTCCATTCGAGTATTGATTCTCTTCAACGTAACATCACCGCAATGGAGTGTCTTCGTGGAAAACCCGCTGCTAACTCAACAACGAAGAATGGCACATTTTGGTTCTGTGACGGAGAACATAAAGAATGGAGACGAGCGACGAACCTTCGACTTTATATACAAGATCATCAACTTGTGGAGAACCGAAAAGACGAAGATTTAAACACCCAATTACTTCGAGAACATATAATCCTAAAACTAAAGGAAAGAAAAACACTACAGAAAATGGTTACAAAAGCTAAAGAGGAAACAATACAGCCTTGGAATCCTAATGAGAAACGCAGTTCCTTTTGCAACGATAAGATATCATATTGGTTAACAAGCTACGCTAACATGCAGCGAGAGAAAAAAAGAAGGAAAAGCGAATTAATGTGTGTCAAAGAAGCCGATGATTTTGTAGAGGTATTATTCGAACAGTCGAGGGACTTGCTATATGGAATTAGGGACTAAACATTCTTACCACGCGTTATATTAATTTTAGTGACTGCTGTAACAACACGCGTAATATGTATTAGGGAATAACATGAAATTAAAGTGTGTTTTCATCACTCGCCTGACAATTATAGATTGCCTTTCTTCCGAGGGTAGTTGGTGAAAGTCCGAGAAGAGGTTTGATAATCTCAATAAACTTTACTTTCCGTAGATGGGACTGTCTTTATGTGTCCGAGGCAAAAAATCGGCTTTGGATAACGACCTTAAATCGTAGGCCTTCGGAACCCTATCAATTGGGCTTCTCGCCTGTTGGGGTATTCCGTTCACCTAAGAATGATAAATATACTAAACTATGGTGATGGTCCGTTTTAGTTTATATTTTTTGTGTCCACACGTTTTAAATCCTTAACAGTTATTCACACTTCTTTCCGAAGTGTTTCTTCGCCACAGGAATCGCTTAAGCGATAAACGAAGATTAGATAAGTGATAATTCTCCCGAAATGATTACTCGGCAAGTTATTTCTGCCGATTTGGACGTTTATGCTATCAAACATGTAATCTTTTAATTACGCTTAATGGCTCCCATTCTTTTATCTAACATCAGGTGGACAAATTTATTCAAGCTGCTAATGTTTTGGTTCGACACACATGCAGGGATCATCTGGAATTGTCCTCGATTATGATGGAATTCCTTTTCAAACGCTTGAGAATCTACCGGATTACGTTATTAGTTTGTATCAGCAAGAACTGTTTATGGACACTGGATATATTTTCTTTCGCTTTTCGAGTTCCGACCGTTTGGCGAAATAGTTCGTAATATTTACGACGAACATGTTACCGCTAGGTTAGTGGTGTTGGCGGGCTCAAAATGGTTCTGCCGACTACGTTCTAGTGCGCACCATATTTGAATGGTGTGCACTCTGCGTTTTGACTCTCGATCAAAATCCGGAATTTACTGGTCTAGGATTGAGAGTTTGTCATGTATTCTTCTGCATGAACGCTCTTCTCCACGTGCGCGTATAAAGATTCGTATTTAGGCCTACATATTTTGAAACTTTGAAACAATGGTCAATGAGCGGTAGATTTACGAGCGTTATTTACGAGCGGCCAGTATATAGCTTTGATTTCATTTTCGGTGTGATTATATGTTTACCCCTGCATATAGTTATTTTTGTATTTCTCTAATTCAAGTTTTGGAGTCATATTTTTGGAGTAGGTATCTACTCCAACAGGAGTTATTTTTACTCCAATTTTGGAGTCGCGATTACTCCGAAAATGGAGTTAAAATGTTGGAGTAAAAATTAACTCCAAAAAAGGAGTCATTCTGTACCTTTTTTTTCTACTCCACTTTTGGAGTCAAATTAACTCCTTGAAAATAACAGTGTAACTATTCGATTTTGTTTTCCATATAGGAACAACGGATATGTAGAATAGATACTTTCCAAGAGGCAAACGACGTTATTCGGGATTTTGAAATATCAACCGCAACAACGTATGCTGCGAGGTATCAGACGAAGGATTTCGGAAGTAAGTATGAATAAATATTTGCATCACGTTCAAGCAGAAAAGCATTTTGTTGATGCATCGATTTCCCCCTTTCTTTGTAAAACACATTCCTTCACAAGTTGCGGGGCATAAAATGTTATGGTTCGACCCACAAGGATCATCTGGAATTGTCCTCGATTATGATGGAATTCCTTTTTAAGATCTTGAGAATCTACCGGATTACGTTATTAGTTGTACAAGAACTGTTTTAAGTATTTTCGAAAGTATTTTTGGAATATTTTCGCTTTCCGAGTTCCGACGGTTTGGCGAAATAGTTCGTAATATTTACGACGAACATGTACAAACTTAAAACATTAACATGTACCAGTACTCCATCCTAGTCTCAGCAGCTCAATGGTTAGAGCATCTCACCAACAAAATTATTATCATAATGTTTTAGTAGTTATAATTCTGGCTATAATGATGACATTAAGTTGGTGACTTGAAAAGTGCGGTGGTATTAAATAAATATTTGGGAAGAATGTAATGGTATGCACTGTATACAGGTAGTTACATGAATTATATAAATATTTCAGAATTTATATATATTATATGTTCTGTAATATCATAATATTTTAGTTGTTATACTGCAATTCTGTGTAATAACATTGGTCTAAGTCTCTATATGTCAGTGACTTGGAAAAGTGTGATATTAAATAAATTGCCAGAGAATAAAAATAATGCTGAGTATACAAAAGAGATGTTAATGATACTTTCATTGTATGACCTACAGTAATTGCTCCATGGAAACCCAATGGTTTTCAGCCTACCAGTATATAATATGTCATAATATACATTTTAAGACCAAACTGGGACCAGTTGCGAAAGATGCAACTTAGAGGCCTTCCGGCTGGAATTGAACCCGCGACCCTGCGATTGCTAGTGCAGTGCTCTGACCACTGAGCAACCGAGAGCCTATTTATATATATATATATATATATATATATATATATGTTGTTGAGCACTCTGTGAAGTTGGTGTAGGTGTCCTTTAGCGATAATGCAACGCCCACTACCCTTGTGGTAGTTTGAGCACTCTGGCCCTACACCGCTTCACGCTCTCTAGATGTGCGCATGACCGCTGTTTGTCCCACAAGCGGTTGTCACCGGCAATCGTTTGTGTATAATTAGTTCTCGTGCCCATATCTAGACCGTATACCAAGCTACACTGATGAGCTGTGGAACAGCGAAACACGTGTCTGTAGATATTGTACTATATATATATATATATATATATATATAGCCTAATAGTTAATATATATAGCCTACCAATATATATGTTAGCTCAGTGGTCAGAGCAGTGCACTAGCATCGCAGGCGTCGCGGATTCAATTCCAGCCGGAAGGCCTTGAAGTTGCATTTTTCGTAACTGCAGGTCCCAGTTTGGTCTTAAAATGCCATAAATCCTTAGTATATGTTAAAGGTGCCGTCCACCAGTCCGTTCTGCTCATGTCCACGTTTCTGTTTAAAGCGTTGATTCGTTTGTTTATACATTGCATTATATAAACGTTGAACATGAAGTATTGCGGTTTGTTTTCCACGCTTGAGCTTTTCTGCCTAAAAAGGTGTTATAATTAGAAGCTGTTCTGTTCCTAAATGTGAATAATATGTCAAACTACCACTCGCGCCTTTGCCACCTTTGACGAATACTCGGTTTCGAACTGTCGCAAATCTATTCCGTTAATGTTTGTTGACATATGGAGTCCCGCACGTTTGAAATATCACACATTCAAGCGCATAATGGCCTGGACGGCACCTTTAAATTACATATTGTATCTATAAAACTGCACTTTACTCACATTATTAAGTAAGGAAGAATGGTGTTCTGGCTTGGTCAATATTTTCTTTAAATGCAAATGAGATGCCTTGAGAGAGAATGCTAATAAAAATGGTACACTTCATTGAGCATGCTTAGTATGCCTAGTTTCTTCGTGCAGATTACGTTGCAAGGTATCTCATTTGTATCGATTTCAAAAACCAGGATATTTCTAGAATAATATGAGATGTTGACAATAAGCGAGCATGCTATTCGTCATCATTTTGAGAGTACTTATAAGCAAAATCAAAATTGGGATATATGATTTTCATCTTACTGTCCCTTCAAAGAAATTGTGTTTAAAAAATGGACACATTTTAAGTAGTAGTGAAGTTGTTTTGTGATGTTTTGTTGTCTGAATAGATTGATATAATACAACAAAATATTTAATGTCTTCACCTTTGAAAAAGTAGTTAGTTTTGTTTTCCATCCAGGTTCTACACACAACTCATTCCTAGATTTACTAAACTAATATTTGTTTCTTTTTAAGGTGACGATGAATATCCAGATACATGGAGTACAAAACAAGTGGGGAATGTACCAGTACTGGTATTTGATAAATATTTTGTATAATATGTAATTGTGGGGAAAAGGATCTTATTCAAAACTGATGTTAAAAATATGAAGGAACCTATACTGTAGTTTTTTGACATCTTTCTACCTGTTAGATTTTGACTATCCAAAGCAAAACGAGATAGGGATGAATATCAGTCCTGCAGTATTTTGTTTCCAACGATAACAATGCGCCACAAAACATTGCTGCCCCTTTTAATGGGATGCTCAAAGCATATAAACATTATAAAAGTGACACACACTATGTGACAAACAACGTAGATTTTATTATGTAGATCTTTGGTTCTCAACCTTTTATTAGACTAAAAGTAAGCATGTCCTTCAAGCAAACTCAATAGTATAATAAAAATGTGCAATAAGTATAGGTAATCATATGATAGCGAGTGCAATTAAGGATTTACAGCACGAGTGATATTTGAAAATTTGCCAAAATTGCACGAGCCGTTAGGCGAGTGCAATTTGGCAAATTTTCAAATATCACGAGTAGTGTAAATCCTTAGTTGCACTCACTATCGTATGATTACTTGTTTATGATTTCCACGACAAAATTACGTTAATTAAATAACATTGTGTATATTAACGCATCCAAGCATATATCGATATAGTGACTGCCGCATAGGCAGTACATATATATATACATGTATGTATATATATCAATCGAACCAGTGCATCATTGTAACCTTCGCTCGCCATGTTAGTCTCGTTAGCTCAATGGTTAGAGCGTCTCACCGGCAATCCAGAAGGTATACAGGTTCGATTCCTGTACGGAAATCAGAATCATATTTCTGAGGATATGAGCTTGACGATCGTCCACGTATCGTCTGTCTATTCCGAGCTCTCGCACATTCACTGCAACATTGTGTATATTAACTCATAATACACCTATATTATGACCATTATTATGAATGTATTTAAGAAATATTTTCTTGAAATAAGAAATTTATTTCTCAAAATAAGAAAATCCTAACCCAATAAATCTTATTCTAAGATTATTAATCTTTAATCTTTAATATATATATGTTATTTACCGGCTGGGAGGTCCGTATAGAAAAATATTTGCCCGAGAAAAAACTTTTGAGACCAAGGGCAAATATTTTTCTATACGGACCGACCAAAACGGTAAATAACATATTAATTTTTTTGTTATAAATAATTGTAAGACAAGAAAATCTGCCGCCGTGTAAAAACCACAGGAAGCTAAAACGCTAGCGGTCACTTCCGCTGCCCATATTTGGAAAGAGGCGAACCATATATAGAAAATCACCTGAAAATCATCCTTCAAACTTGCCAATTTTTGCTCTGGAAAACAAGTCTGTAATTGCTGTGGTTGTTGACGTTATTGCGATACTGTTAAGCAATTCTGGACGTTTGAAATCTTGCGGTGGTGGACAACTGAAGCTGCTTTGTATTAAAGCATCAAGCCTTTCCGACACTGCCGTCTTTCTCTGTCATGGTCATGAAAAACCGACACAAGAGAACATTTCTCATGTTCGTTTACTGTATATAGCATAGAAGCGGTTCCACACATTCATCTCGTAGGTACACTTAACTGTATTTTCAGGCCGTTGTTCTTAAATAAAATTTTGAATTTCGTCCAAGTTATCTTGCACAATGTTGCCACTTCGCTCGACTTTTTCTTTTTCGTACAGGTATATAAAATCTTCAACTTCGGGAAAATAAAATTCGCTTTCGCTGTGATAGCTTTCGTTGTCACTATATCCTTCTTATTTTGTTTTTACTGGCAGTCTATTGTCTCAAAGGTAGTGAAAAGCTACGAGTATACGAAATATTAAAAAACCTATTTTGTTTTTGTTTTTAAATCCGCAGCGGTCCGTTATCGGGTCCGTATCGTAGGATACCGGACCGCTCGCTAGCCAATCAGAGCGCGCGAATCAGATGGATACCGGACCGCAAAAACCACTAGCAAGCTAATACGGCAACGACCGGTCAGTACATGTATTTGGACGATGGTAACAGCGTATTCTTTTCTTAATTTAAGAAAATTATTTTCTTAAGAAAATTTTTTTACCATTCTCCCAAGAAAAATGTTCTTATTTCAAGAAATATTTTCTTGAAATAAGAATTTTTACTCAAAATAATGTCTTTTAATTCTCAAAATAAGAAAATCCTAACCCAATAATTCTTATTTTAAGGTTATTCTTTTATTCATTTAAGAAATATTTTCTTAAGAAAATTTTCTTACCATTCTCCCAAAAAAGAATTTCTTATTTCAAGAAATATTTTCTTGAAATAAGATTTTTTTCTTAAAATAAGGAAAACATTTTTGTCGTAAATTTCATCGTAAATTTCATCGTAATACTGAATTATGGACTTAGCGATCATAATTCAGTGTTATGCACTCTCAAGAAAAGTAAAACCAAAAATGAATACAGAAAAGTGAAGATTAGACAGGGAAGCAATGCTACAAAGTCTGCTTTTACTTAGCGATCATAATTCAGTGTTATGCACTCTCAAGAAAAGTAAAACCAAAAATAAATACACAAAAGTGAAGATTAGACAGAGAAGCAATGCTACAAAGTCTGCTTTTGGAAAATGCCAGCTGACTTTAATTGGACCGTGCTGTACCGTACTGTTTCATGCGAACAAAAATTAGACCTCTTTCAAAATATCATAAATACTGCATTAGATTGTTAATTTCCTCCCAAGTCAAACTGTCAAGTTACATGATAAAGATAAACCTTGGGTAGTTAAACTCCACGATATAAGAAAATCATCCAAAACAGACAAAAGGCATTTCATCATGGGAAAGACTTTTACGCAGCAAGGCAAACAGAGAAAGCAAGAAACTTCCTTTAGAAAAAACTGAAACAGTTAAAACTAAATCCTAATCCTAAAAAGTGGTGGGATTCCATAAAACAGAGAACAGTCATTTTGACATTCCATCAAAGTATATTATTAAAGAAGAAGATGTATACCATAAACTATCTATTATATCAACTTCCAAATCACCAGGTCCAGATGGAATATCAAATTGGGTCCTAAAGTTCTACGCCCATGTGCTTGCTTCCCCAGTGGCTTCAATTTTTAATGCTTCCATTCAACAAGCATCTGTTCCTCCAAAAATACCAGTACCTGTTGATATTACCAAGTATTTACGCCCTATTTCACTAACTGCTACCTTGTCCAAAACCTGTGAACGTTTTGTTACAGAGCCATAATTGAGTCAATAAGGGAAAAGATTGATAAACAGCAATTTTGTTCTTACGAAACTCCTCAGCGACACATGCTTTATTAAGCATGACAACCGACGCATCAAAGAACGCTGTAAGAGTTTTTCTTCTCGATTTTTCGAAAGCTTTCGATCTTATGGACCATAACATTCTCTTGCATAAACTTTTTGATATGAATGTACCATCAACCATAACAAACTGGTTAAGAAGCTTTCTTATCGAACGTAAACAACGTGTCAGGTTGGCTCATTGTGTATTCAAAGTGGCAACATTAAATGGAGGATTACCACAATTAAGGGACGGTTATCGTACCAGTACTTTTCCGCATTATGATAAACGATCTTATGGATTGGAATGATCGATGGAAATACGTTGACGACAAAGACGTGCATTGAGAATTGTGTTACCATCATTAAGTAACGAAGAAGCCTGGAACTTTACTGGTATTCCTTCACTTAAAGCGCGACGTTAAAAATTGTGTGATCAATTTTTTGAAAAGAATGAGAACAATGATAAATTCAGTGAGTTTTTACTTCGTAAAGTTTCATTTGATTATGACATGAGACCAAGATGTAAATATAATAATGAGTTATGTAAAACTGAACGTTTTAGGAAATCGTTTTTACCTCAAATTATTTCAAAGGAAAACAGTAAATAATATATAGCCATTTCGTACTTTTATATCGTTTGAAGTTAAGAAAGATAATACTATCTTACTAATAATAATTCTCATCCCATATCTTGTTGCATTTTTTGTTGTTTTCGGAACTGCTGCTTCAATTAAATTTTCAATTTCTTCATTTGAAATATCCCCAAATCTCGACGCCATTGTTGCGAGAAAAACTTTAAGAGCTTTTAACAGAGCATATAAGACGCCAAGTGATTGGTCAATTGCTTTAAAATGATGATTTTTATTGGCTTATCCCAGAGGTTTATATCAACGGATATAAACTCCTCCAACAGCCAACGAAAATTGAGGATTTGTGATATAAACTTGTAAATTTAGACTAAACTCCGTTATAAACTTTCACG
Source organism: Chrysogorgia sp. JL179-B06 (assembly GCA_035772405.1). Classification (NCBI taxonomy): domain Eukaryota; kingdom Metazoa; phylum Cnidaria; class Anthozoa; order Scleralcyonacea; family Chrysogorgiidae; genus Chrysogorgia; species Chrysogorgia sp. JL179-B06. The sequence goes on along the minus strand of JAYKKM010000430.1, from coordinate 359,847 downwards.
CAATTTACACAAGTGGCGGTTGAGCGCTTGAAAACAATAAGTGATGATTCATAAAGAGTGAACCCGCGTTAGCCATTAATGATCTTTTTAATGTTAGTAGAAACGTACTAATAGTTTATTCGCTCTCAATTTATATAGATGATAGATGAGTCAGTCTTAGACAGAAATACATATTTATATCAGAATTCAGAATAATAAAAAGCCAAAACATGAAACCAAAACGAAACATAAACGTAGATATAAACTCATATTAGGCCCGTTTCAAACGTCGAATTTTGTTGGTATACCAACTTGGAACATAAACCACTTAACAGATCACAACAATTACCAACACCATACAAAAGGGCTTCTTCGCACACACCAACGAACAATAGGCCTACCGAAAAACAATACACTTAACGCAACACCCACTCACATTGATTATAACACAAACAAACTATGACGTAATGAACCAGATGTATATATATATATAGGCAAACCTGACAAACACGTTTTACTTGACTCTGAAGTGACCGCCGCTGAGGCCGTCGAAACGTCAGTCACCAACAATAGTCTTTCTCAAGACTACAACAACCTGGACAATCAAGTTCACACATCTAATGATACTCCTAGGTTCAAACCATTTACTTTATACTAACAACACTATACTTGTTTCTCAACACCTATAGTTGCATTGCAAAGGTACTATGCTATACATGTATACGGTTTTTATGCCAAAAATTGGCTATTATAGTGTATTCAAAGTAATGCGTTGTCTTTTTTATACTTTAAAGTAAAAAAATAAAGTTTCCGAACTCTGGCCGGACTGATTTCGGGTCAGTTGTAGTGTTTATATTATAGAACATTTTCATGAGTTCGCCCTGAGATTCCGTTCACGTCGGCCTAATCTCAAGTACTTGCCCGCTAGACCGAACTGAAGCACTTTCATCTCTCAAACTCAATACTGTTATTTGAGATAGGTGTCAAATCCATATAAAAAATAATGAGACAAATTGAGACAAATCTTGGAGTAACAGCAAAACCAACCGGCCTGTATAATTTCAAGGTTGGCCTAATGTAAACAAAAATTGAAATGCAAAATTCAGGCCGACCTCATGTAAACACCCCCTATGGTATACTCCTTATCTCCATTCGCCACCTGCCCCTGATAAGACCATGTGGTAGCAAGCCACTGTCTGTGTCTTGAACTGTACTGGTCAGGAAACATTGATAAAGATGATTATACAGTCACTACATATACCATCCACATATCTAAGACACCCATGATATATGCTCTAAAAATAGTGATGAAATAATTTACATGTATCTCTTGTAGTTAAAAAAATAGTTTGCAAACGAAGGCTGCTGAAAAAAATAGTTTGCGGAGGTACAAGCACTGATACAAATAGTTTGTCTTGAAAATGTTTTCATTCCCCCCCTCCAGAAAAATAATGGTTCGTTCCTTAGGTTACTTATGAGCAGTACTGTATATTCAGCGTATTTAATCGTAGCGCATCAAAATCAATCAATAGAACATCAGCGTTATGTAAACAGTTTATTTAATTATTTTATTAGATTTCCAAATGCATTTGAACAAGTAAAATTTCTACAACCCGCTAACGTTTTGAAGCTATTTCTTTCAACAAAACCTTGACCTTGTACTATATGTATTCTATAAATATCTCTCCTAAACGTTTGTCCACTGGCCATATCTTCAACAAATGTTCTTTATTCTTTTTTCCCTGCACAGTTTGAAAAGAAAACATAATTTTTAAGTGAGCGTATGCAAAACCAAGGCAGGGGCGGACTGGCCAGTCTGCTTTGAGGGCAACAGCTTGGTGGACCTCAATTGCTGTGGGGCCCTTTTAAATGGGTTTGTGCTGTCAGTAGAGTTTCGATTAGGAGAATCATGTTATACTTATTTCACCTGCTGACGCTTGAAGGAGGTCGTCAGCTTGAAGGAGGTCGTCAGCTTGAAGGAGGTCGTCAGCTTGAAGGAGGTCGTCAGCTTTAAGGAGGTCGTCAGCTTTTAGGAGGTCGTCAGCTTTTAGGAGATCGTCAGCTTTTAGGAGGTCGTCAGCTTTTAGCAGGTCATCAGGTTTTAGGAGGTCATCAGTTTTTAGGAGGTCGTCAGCTTGAAGGAGGTCGTCAGCTTGAAGGAGGTCGTCAGCTTTTAGGAGGTCGTCAGCTTTTAGGAGGTCGTCAGCTTTTAGGAGGTCGTCAGCTTGAAGGAGGTCGTCAGCTTGAAGGAGGTCGTCAGCTTTAGGGAGGTCGTCAGCTTGAAGGAGGTCGTCAGCTTTTAGGAGGTCGTCAGCTTTTAGGAGGTCATCAGATTTTAGGAGGTCGTCAGCTTGGAGGAGATCGTCAGCTTTTAGGAGGTAATCAGCTTTTAGGAGGTCGTCATCTTTTAGGAGGTCGTCAGCTTTTAGGAGGTCGTTATCTTTTAGGAGGTCGTCACCTTTTAGGAGATCATCAGCTTGGAGGAGGTCGTCAGCTTTTAGGAGGTCATTAGCTTTTAGGAGGTCGTCAGCTTTTAGGAGGTCATCAGATTTTAGGAGGTCGTCAGCTTGGAGGAGATCGTCAGCTTTTAGGAGGTAATCAGCTTTTAGGAGGTCGTCAGCTTTTAGGAGGTCGTCAGCTTTTAGGAGGTCATCAGATTTTAGGAGGTCGTCAGCTTGGAGGAGATCGTCAGCTTTTAGGAGGTAATCAGCTTTTAGGAGGTCGTCATCTTTTAGGAGGTCGTCAGCTTTTAGGAGGTCGTTATCTTTTAGGAGGTCGTCACCTTTTAGGAGATCATCAGTTTGGAGGAGGTCGTCAGCTTTTAGGAGGTCATTAGCTTTTAGGAGGTCGTCAGCTTTTAGGAGGTCATCAGATTTTAGGAGGTCGTCAGCTTGGAGGAGATCGTCAGCTTTTAGGAGGTAATCAGCTTTTAGGAGGTCGTCAGCTTTTAGGAGGTCGTCAGCTTTTGGGAGGTCGTCAGCTTGAAGGAGGTCGTCAGCTGTTAGGAGGTCGTCAGCTTGAAGTAGGTCGTCAGCTTTTAGGAGGTCGTCAGCTTTTGGGAGGTCGTCAGCTTGAAGGAGGTCGTCAGCTGTTAGGAGGTCGTCAGCTTGAAGTAGGTCGTCAGCTTTTAGGAGGTCGTCAGCTTGGAGGAGATCGTCAGCTTTTAGGAGGTAATCAGCTTTTAGGAGGTCGTCAGCTTTTAGGAGGTCGTCAGCTTTTGGGAGGTCGTCAGCTTGAAGGAGGTCGTCAGCTGTTAGGAGGTCGTCAGCTTGAAGTAGGTCGTCAGCTTTTAGGAGGTCGTCAGCTTTTGGGAGGTCGTCAGCTTGAAGGAGGTCGTCAGCTGTTAGGAGGTCGTCAGCTTGAAGGAGGTCGTCAGCTTTAAGGAGGTCGTCAGCTTGAAGGAGGTCGTCAGCTTGAAGGAGTTCGTCAGCTTTTAGGAGGTCGTCAGCTTTTAGGAGATCGTCAGCTTTTAGGAGGTCGTCAGCTTTTAGCAGGTCATCAGCTTTTAGGAGGTCGTCAGCTTTTAGGAGGTCGTCAGCTTTTAGCAGGTCATCAGCTTTTAGGAGGTCGTCAGCTGTTAGGAGGTCGTCAGCTTGAAGGAGGTCGTCAGCTTTAAGGAGGTCGTCAGCTTGAAGGAGGTCGTCAGCTTGAAGGAGGTCGTCAGCTTTTAGGAGGTCGTCAGCTTTTAGGAGATCGTCAGCTTTTAGGAGGTCGTCAGCTTTTAGCAGGTCATCAGCTTTTAGGAGGTCGTCAGCTTTTAGGAGGTCGTCAGCTTTTAGGAGGTCGTCAGCTTTTAGGAGGTCGTCAGCTTTTAGGAGGTCGTCAGCTTTTAGGAGTTCGTCAGCTTTTAGGAGATCATCAGCTTGGAGGAGGTCGTCAGCTTTTAGGAGGTCATTAGCTTTTAGGAGGTCGTCAGCTTTTAGGAGGTCATCAGATTTTAGGAGGTCGTCAGCTTGGAGGAGATCGTCAGCTTTTAGGAGGTAATCAGCTTTTAGGAGGTCGTCAGCTTTTAGGAGGTCGTCAGCTTTTGGGAGGTCGTCAGCTTGAAGGAGGTCGTCAGCTGTTAGGAGGTCGTCAGCTTGAAGTAGGTCGTCAGCTTTTAGGAGGTCGTCAGCTTGAAGGAGGTCGTCAGCTTGAAGGAAGGCGTCAGCTTTAAGGAGGTCGTCAGCTTGAAGGAGGTCGTCAGCTTGAAGGAGGTCGTCAGCTTTTAGGAGGTCGTCAGCTTGAAGGAGGTCGTCAGCTTGAAGGAGGTCGTCAGCTTGAAGGAGGTCGTCAGCTTGAAGGAGGTCGTCAGCTGTTAGGAGGTCGTCAGCTTGAATGAATGAAATCTTTTATTTCCATAGGGTAGCCCCATCAGTAATAAAAATTACTGTTATCAATGGGAGCCCTAAAATTTAAAAGTATATACATATACACTACTAAGCTATTTAACAAGTTAAAAAACTAAACGTTAAAAGTTCCACTGTAATTGTCCTAATTGGAAGAACTAAGTTTATTATAAACAATGCATCCATAATAATAAAAAGAACGCTTTGCAGTTTCTGTTCTGACTTTTGGCAAGTGTAACAAGTTACTCTGCCTAGTTACTCGCCGCACAATGTCTTTATTAAAAGTAAAATAATTTTTTAAGAACTGAGGACACTGGCCTCTCAAAGACTTGTTAACAAGTTTAAAAACATGACGTTCGCGTCTACATTCGAGATTAGCCCACTTTAGATTGGACAGAGCTAAATCGCTATTGCTACATTTGGTTACAGTCCTCGCAGCACGATTTTGTAATCTTTCTAACTCTTGAGCATTTCCTTTCCCACAACAAGTCCACACGGTATCACCATATTCCAAAACCGGACGAATAAACGAGGTGTATACAACATTTGCACTGTGAGTGGTTAAATTATATCTCAATCGTCGTAACATCCCTATCCTTTTACCAGCCTTCGACACAATAGACTTTATGTGATCTTTCCAACTAAGACATTCGTCAAGATATATACCGAGATACTTAAATTTCGACACACGCTTGATAACATAATCATTTATACTAACGTGAAAGCTTTCAATATTCGATAATTTTCCTGGAGTTCCAAACAGTAAGCATTCAGTTTTTTCTTTGTTAATAAACAAGGAGTTTTTTCTAAGCCAGTTTCCAATTAAACCAAGATCCTCATTCATTTTTTGAAGGAGGTCGTCAGCTTGAAGGAGGTCGTCAGCTTGAAGGAGGTCGTCAGCTTGAAGGAGGTCGTCAGCTTGAAGGAGGTCGTCAGCTTGAAGTAGGTCGTCAGCTTTTAGGAGGTCGTCAGCTTTTAGGAGGTCGTCAGCTTTTGGGAGGTCGTCAGCTTGAAGGATGTCGTCAGCTGTTAGGAGGTCGTCAGCTTGAAGTAGGTCGTCAGCTTTTAGGAGGTCGTCAGCTTGAAGGAGGTCGTCAGCTTGAAGGAGGTCGTCAGCTTTAAGGAGGTCGTCAGCTTGAAGGAGGTCGTCAGCTTTTAGGAGGTCGTCAGCTTTTAGGAGGTCATCAGATTTTAGGAGGTCGTCAGCTTGGAGGAGATCGTCAGCTTTTAGGAGGTAATCAGCTTTTAGGAGGTCGTCAGCTTTTAGGAGGTCGTCAGCTTTTGGGAGGTCGTCAGCTTGAAGGAGGTCGTCAGCTGTTAGGAGGTCGTCAGCTTGAAGTAGGTCGTCAGCTTTTAGGAGGTCGTCAGCTTGAAGGAGGTCGTCAGCTTGAAGGAGGTCGTCAGCTTTAAGGAGGTCGTCAGCTTGAAGGAGGTCGTCAGCTTGAAGGAGGTCGTCAGCTTTTAGGAGGTCGTCAGCTTTTAGGAGATCGTCAGCTTTTAGGAGGTCGTCAGCTTTTAGCAGGTCATCAGCTTTTAGGAGGTCGTCAGCTTTTAGGAGGTCGTCAGCTTTTAGGAGGTCGTCAGCTTTTAGGAGGTCGTCAGCTTTTAGGAGGTCGTCAGCTTTTAGGAGGTCGTCAGCTTTTAGGAGGTCGTCAGCTTTTAGGAGGTCGTCAGCTTGAAGGAGGTCGTCATCTTTTACGAGGTCGTCATCTTTTAGGAGGTCGTCAGCTTTTAGGAGGTCGTTATCTTTTAGGAGGTCGTCACCTTTTAGGAGATCATCAGCTTGGAGGAGGTCGTCAGCTTTTAGGAGGTCATTAGCTTTTAGGAGGTCGTCAGCTTTTAGGAGGTCATCAGATTTTAGGAGGTCGTCAGCTTGGAGGAGATCGTCAGCTTTTAGGAGGTAATCAGCTTTTAGGAGGTCGTCAGCTTTTAGGAGGTCGTCAGCTTTTGGGAGGTCGTCAGCTTGAAGGAGGTCGTCAGCTGTTAGGAGGTCGTCAGCTTGAAGTAGGTCGTCAGCTTTTAGGAGGTCGTCAGCTTGAAGGAGGTCGTCAGCTTGAAGGAGGTCGTCAGCTTTAAGGAGGTCGTCAGGTTGAAGGAGGTCGTCAGCTTGAAGGAGGTCGTCAGCTTTTAGGAGGTCGTCAGCTTTTAGGAGGTCGTCAGCTTTTAGGAGGTCGTCAGCTTTTAGGAGGTCGTCAGCTTTTAGGAGGTCGTCAGCTTTTAGGAGGTCGTCAGCTTTTAGGAGGTCGTCAGCTTGAAGGAGGTCGTCATCTTTTACGAGGTCGTCATCTTTTAGGAGGTCGTCAGCTTTTAGGAGGTCGTTATCTTTTAGGAGGTCGTCACCTTTTAGGAGATCATCAGCTTGGAGGAGGTCGTCAGCTTTTAGGAGGTCATTAGCTTTTAGGAGGTCGTCAGCTTTTAGGAGGTCATCAGATTTTAGGAGGTCGTCAGCTTGGAGGAGATCGTCAGCTTTTAGGAGGTAATCAGCTTTTAGGAGGTCGTCAGCTTTTAGGAGGTCGTCAGCTTTTGGGAGGTCGTCAGCTTGAAGGAGGTCGTCAGCTGTTAGGAGGTCGTCAGCTTGAAGTAGGTCGTCAGCTTTTAGGAGGTCGTCAGCTTGAAGGAGGTCGTCAGCTTGAAGGAGGTCGTCAGCTTTAAGGAGGTCGTCAGGTTGAAGGAGGTCGTCAGCTTGAAGGAGGTCGTCAGCTTTTAGGAGGTCGTCAGCTTGAAGGAGGTCGTCAGCTTGAAGGAGGTCGTCAGCTTGAAGGAGGTCGTCAGCTTGAAGGAGGTCGTCAGCTGTTAGGAGGTCGTCAGCTTGAAGGAGGTCGTCAGCTTGAAGGAGGTCGTCAGCTTGAAGGAGGTCGTCAGCTTGAAGGAGGTCGTCAGCTTGAAGGAGGTCGTCAGCTTGAAGTAGGTCGTCAGTACGAATGACCCGAGATCTAATGCTTTGAACGAGCATAAATGAAATAAAAGCAACCACGAAAGAACTCTTCATGTTGACTCTGAAATGGAGAAAAGTTACTCTTTATACAAGGACCGTGAAAATGGACGGCTATAACAATAATAATAATAATAATAAAAATAATAATAATATTACAAAATACAGCTTTGTAAAACGTACTAACCAATGGTGAATGGTAATAAGTTCAGAACGTTCTGAAACCTAAATTGCTTATTTATAAACACGTTTACCAAAAACTTATAATGGCGTAATGATTGAGCAAAGGGTGAGGAAAAGAAATGAGTTGTTAGAAGAACTGTTTAAAGTGCCTATGACACGAAAATTAAGTTTGCCTTATTTGAAAGAATACTTAAAATGACAGAGTAACATCTTTTGTAGTTTTTCGTATCCTTGCTTCGTTCTTGAGATATTTCAGTTTGTATTATATGCAAATGACAATGGTGTGACGTTCACATGCATAATGACTTATCGGAGAAGGTTATATATCTTTGTTATTATCACACAAAATCACTTGAAATTCTACAAGTTCCATGTTTTTGAAAATACTCACGCACATGCTTCATTCGAATTAAATTTGGTTTTATATTAGCAAAGATAAATAACCTTCTCGGATAAGTCATTATGCATGTGTACGTCACACCATTGTCATTCGCATATAATACAAACTGAAATATCTCAAGAACGAACCAAGGAAACGAAAAACTACAAAAGATGTTACTCTGTCATTTTAAGTGTTCTTTCAAACAAGACAAACTTAATTTTAGGGTCATAGGCACTTTAAAGATTTGATAAATAAATAGGCTTAAAATAAAATAGCACGATGTATTTCGGCAGACCACTTATCAAGTGCTACGTCTGCTTACGTATAGGATGACACCTCACAATAACGCCAAGTTGAAAACGAATTCCTTTTGTCTGGAAAGATCCAGATCATTAAGTTTAATATATATACGAACTACATTATCTTTAATAGCGAAGCGCGGTGATGACGTCATTATGTATATGTTTGTCTGTGTCTATAATTTATTCTTGTTTATTTTTGCATTCCCAACATGGGAAAATGGATATTTAGGAATCCCTTGAGACAAACATTTCTGAGTTTCGATTCTATAAATAGCATTAACGCGCTCTGTTATTGAAACAGTAAATACGGATGAACAGGTTTTGTGATTGGCTATATGGAACAAAAGTGGTTAGGGTTAGGACATTGGTTTCTTTGTTGGTTGGTGCGAAGCAACCGAGATATAGTGATATATAAACCAGATAAAGGTCCTGCAGGAGTTGTAATTTTGGATAAGAATGATTCGAGTGCAAAATGCTTGAGTTACTTAAAGTGCCCCTAATCTCAAAATTTTTTATTATCTTATTTGGAAGAACTTTTAAAATGATAAAGTAACTTCTTTTGAAGATTTTCACTTCTTCGCTTTCTTTTTGACTGATATATCAGTTTGTTTGATATGCAAATATCTGGAATTTCGTCACACATGCATAATGAGTTATCAGAGAATGTTATATATCTTTGCGTTCATGAAATAAAAACACTAAAGTGTGAATAACGTGTGTGCGTTTTTCCCACAAAACCAAACTTCTTGATTTTAAAGGATTTCGTTCGAGAATGAAAGAGATATACACATTTCTCCAATAAGTCATTACGCATGTGTGACGAAATTCCAGACATTTGCATATCAAACAAACTGATATATCTAAAAAAGAAAGCAAAGAAAAGAAAATCTTCAAAAGAAGTTACATTATCATTTTAAAAGTTCTTCCAAACAAGACAATAAAAAAATTTGAGGTTAGGGGCACTTTAATGATAACACTAAATTGTGTGCCCTTGGAGAATTACCACAATATAATAAGACCAGTACGATTGTAAGGAATCTGCAATCGTTGTTAGTAGTAATAACAACGATTACAGATTCCTTTCAATCGTACTTAAGAAGTCTAATCAGATTTATGATGAACTATATAGCAAAATTCGGCCTACTGGTTCCGAGCGTCCCCGAATGTATGGATTACCAAACATACACAAGGAAGGCGCTCCTCTCCGAAGTCCGACCTATTCTTTCAATGGTTAAGTCAGCCCAATCTAGTTTGGCCACGGAACTTTCTTTACTTTTAAAACCGGTTCTTGATAAATTTTCGCCTCGTGTTATTGAAGACTCGTTTACATTTGTCAATGAACTAAGAGCGCTAAATGTTAACACTATAGCAATCTATCCATTTGCTCTTTCTGAATCTGAAGTTTTCCAATTTGGTATAAACGTTATGTGGATCTCACCTCTGTTGACTTGTTTTTGGAATTATTATCCTCTGTGAATTAATACATCGAGGGAAGGTGCCGGCTTTTCAACCAGTGTTTACCAGAAACCTACTTTTACACGTTTATATACTAGGTTTGACTCATTTAGTTCCGGACGACTAAAACTCTCACTAGTCAGATGTCTTATCGATCGCACCTACAAGATATCATCGGAAAGACATCTTCAAAAGGATCTGGATGAGTTAAAATCTATATTTCTTTCGAATGGTTACCCCGGACGTTTACTTGGTAGGTTATTCAATCAAGGCTTTGGAAGGAATACATTTATAGGTCTCAGAAAATGTCCGGTTTACTTAAAACTACCATGGATTGAACAGTTTGAAAAATCTCTCAAATTGATTACCTAGAAAATATTTTTTGCTGCTAGATTATTTTGTATTTTTTCATCTAAAACTGTTCTTCCTCCTCCCACTCACAAAGACTCTCCGTACCGGCTTTTTCCTCAAGTTATTTTATTCATTAATTTAAATGTGATTCTCGCTATGTAGGTAGAACAACTCAAAGGTTGAGCGACAGGATTAAGCAACATGTTCCTAGCGGTATTTGAAATAAAACAGTAGCCTGCAATGCAGGCTCTTGGGGGAGGGAGACGCCTTGAAATGGGAGGGGGACTGGGGCGAAGGGAGGGAAAGGAGAGCCTGCCTACTGTTAAATTTCAATTATATGCGCATAAATTAATCAAACTTGTGAATTAATTTTTTCACGCAAGCAACATTTTACCCTTGGGTGCCATTCGAACGGTTATTAAACTGGAACCGTTCGAACGCCTGATTCAAAGAGTTTAAACGCTTTGTTTTCAAAGCGTTCGAACAACTGACTGACAGTCTGGACGCAGACCGTTTGAACGCCTTGCAGTTAAACGGTATGTATAAACTCTTTGCTCAAAATTCATCCCATCAAATCGTTAGATTTCGAGAAGTCATAAAGATTATCTACCCATGCTTGCTTGACACGACATTAAGTCCGAGATTGGTTTCCGGTATTGTTATATGAGTTTCAAACGCTATTGCATAACAAAAATAATATGCTTTATTCTCTTTATTCTTTCGAGCTCTTCGTTTTGGTTAATTCTTTTGGTCATACATACTTGTTATTAATTGAATGAATTAAGAGAAAAACGGTTCCTTTTTTCACGGTGAAACGTGCGACTACTGTTTGACACATTTTATTGATATGTTTACATGAGCGTAAACAAAGGAGTTCATTCCGGATTTGACACTTGTTTTGAGACGAACCGTTCGAACGCTTGTCTTGCCATAATTCGGCGTTTTAGTTTTAGTAAACCGTTTGAACGCCTATAATAAACCGTCCAAACGCTTGTGGCAAACCGTTCGGTATTTTCGCCAGACCGTTCAAACGTTTTGGGAGATCCGCACACTAACAACACAAAGATGCGGTAAGAACATTCTTCGTACGCTGGACAAAGCTGCAAAGTCAAACGTTGACATTTCGACCACGATTAACCTAGCAAAGAAAAGAAAGAGAATCTGGGTTGACTTTGTGAAGACAAAACGGGTCTTGGAACCTTCGATGGCTTCGACTATATGTACAGCTCTGCACTTCACGCCTGAAGATTACGAGCGAAGGTTTTCCATTTTGCCTGCCCAAACGAAATAAAATTATCCGAAATTAAAGAGTGATGATCTGGCGATTTGTGTATACCCAACCATTCATGCTGTAGCGTCGAAAGATCCAAATGAACCAGTCGAATGGTGGTTATATTAACTATGGTCTGTTGACACAGCTTTTGTTTTCTTTAGATGAAGAGAGGATTTATTAATGGTCAAATATATGTATATGAAAATTTGACAGCCCCAACCGCGGGAATCGAACCAACGCATCGGCGCTCTAACCACTGAGCTATTGAGATACGGTCAGAACAGCCAAACATCATATACATTTATTTATTCATCGCCCCGACTCTCACTCTTAACTGGATTGCTAGCTTGCTATCTAACAGCATCCAAAGAGTGAATTTCCAACTGGGAATCCATTTCCGCGCGGGTTCCTCAAGGAACTAAACTCGGTCCACTTCTATTTCTGATTATGATTAATGATTTGACTTGCTCCGAAAACTCGATCAAATGTGTTGATGATTCCACTACATGGGAGATCTTAACGAAAAACTCGACGTCATCTATTCCATCTAATATATCATTGTGTGAAGATTGGTCAATTATTAACAATATGTTGCTTAATCCCAAGAAAACGAAATAATTAATGGTTAGTTTTATGGCAAATCCACCTAGACCATCGCCAATTGTGATTGATGGTAAAACAGTCGTACTCGTTAAAGAAGTTAATTTACTTGGAGTGCTAATTTCCCATGATCTTAAATGGAATCTCCGTGTTGATTCAATATGTAACAAGGCATCTAAACGTTTGTTTGCTATTCGTCTACTTAAAAGAAATATCTTCCCTACAGACGTCCTAATTATACTGTCTATTGCACATGTATTCGTCCAATAGTCGAGTATGCATGTGAGGTGTGGCATAGTTCCTTCCCTGTTCTACCTGAGTGATCAACTCGAAACCCTCCAACAACGAGCTCTTCGTATTATTTACCCAAATTCAACATATTTGGAAGCCATGTCGAGTGCTAATATCCCTACGTTATTTGATCGTCGATGCCAACTTTCCAATCAACTCTTCCATAAGATGCTTAACTCGACACATAAACTAAACCATCTTCTACCAAGCGCCAGAATTAATAAATACAACCTACGTAATCCGACTCCCTTTGAAATACATAAATGCAGGACGGAACGCTTCAAAAAAAGCTTTATTCCATCAGCCACCAAGTCTTCAATTCACGCTGACCATAAGGAACGTTATTGTAACTTTAACTTTGGTTTTTGCACGATTTCTACGTTAAATCTTATTCACTTAGTTTTTCACACTTGTAATATCACAGTAATTCACAGTAATATCACAGTAATTCACAGTAATATCACAGTAATTTTTCACACTTGTAATATCACAGTAATATATATATATATATATATATATATATACGTTGACGAAACTTCTTAAGGTTAGGCATGTCGCAGCGGTAGAATATCCGAGAGTAGTAAAAAAGTAAAGTGCTGCGTAGACAGTGTTTTGAATATATAGCAAAGTGAAAAGGTGGTGAACTGCCAAGAATTTTAGTGACGAAATACTGACGTTTCGAGCGGAGCCCTTCATCAGAGTAAGACGAGATGAAATAAAATAAATAGGGCTTATACATACGCCAAAAAGGGTGTCACAAGTAGAAAGTAGCCAATCAAATGCACCGGAGATAAACAAAGTAATAATTAATGAGATGCGAAAAGTTAAATCATTTGCTATTTTTACAGTTGATCAGCAAACAGAATGAGGGGGAGGGAGAAATGAAAGGTCCAATATTCAAGGGGATTAGTCGAAAATATTAGCAGTAATAATCACAAACTGGAAAAGGAATGAAAGTGCATAAGCTAATAATAAAAAGTTCCAAGCTAACTAAATTAACAAAAAAACTTGTAGGAAATTAAATAAAAGAAAAACGTTCGTTAAGACCAAGAGGATAATACTGTAACTAATAATAACTAATACACTTTATTTAAAGAAGGTAAATACATCTATTACAATAGTATTCTGCCCGAAGGCCTTCACTGAAAGAAAATAGTAATATTAATTAAAAATACATAAAATAGGATTATTGACTACAGTTACAGGTTAGTTGATATTTACATTTTGTACAAGAAAACTCTTCTAAATGGTTTACATTTTTGTTTTGTTCAAGAAAAACGTTTTTTAGAGCTTTTTTGAAGTTAGAAATAGTGATATTATCAATGTATTTTAAATAATTTGGTAGAAAATTAAACAACATAGCTCCACTGTATGAGATTTTTGTTTTTCCAAATTCGCTTAATACTTTCGGAACTTTCAGATCTGTTAGTGAAGATCTTGTGCTTACACTCTTCATTAACGAATTGGAAAAGATTATACAAATTAGCGGGAGCTTTGTTCTTTAAAAGACTGAACACCAAAATGAGTTTTCTCATTTTAATTAAGTTTGGTATTGGAATCCATTCAAGTTTTATAAATAACTTAACTGAAGGGTTCGTAAGTAGTTGCTTGCAGTATAATGCGAGCTGACCTTTTTTGTAATTTCAAAAGATCGTTGAGTCTCATTAGAAGCATTGCCCCAGACAGTACAACAGTATAGAAAGTAAGGATAGATTAATGACTCATAGAACATAATACGAGAATGATAAGGTATATTTTGGCGTATGTGTGGTGCCAAGTTTAAAAATGAGACGCTTCTCCGATCCTGACAGACTAGACTGAAGATGAAGACTACGCTTCCGAGGACTATTAGGGTCCGCGCTTCCGCGCAATGAATATCCAAGACAAATGTTAATACGGCTTGTCATGCTTGTAAAACGCGCACTTCCGCTCGAAATTCAGCAAAATATTTTACCTTTGACACATTTGTATCATTTCAAGAGAAGAGGTACGAAAATAAAAAAATAAAACAATATCATGGTCGGGACGTTTCCTATGGTCGGGCGGGGATGCTAACCAACTATATTTTTTATTTGGCCTTGCTTCAAGAGTCATTTGAACTGCTTTTGTTTCATGTTTACGTTTTTTTTATTTGCTTCTTCCAATTCTTTTCTCTCTTGTTCGCAAATTTTGTATTCAGGTCGATGTTTGACCTTCAGGTGCTAAAAATATAACGTGTGTAGTGTTTATTAAAAAATAAAATAATAAAAAGCAAGATGATGTATATTGCATGTTCACTGTCGATCTGACTAATAAACCTACCTTTAAATTATTAGATGTGTTACTTAGATGTTTCACATTATCACCACACAACATACACCGTGATATCCCATCATCATTTTTCTCGAAATAACGCCATACAGAACTACGAAGACGCTTGTCAGAATTGGCTACAACAGATGGTGCGGCCGCCATATTTTAACTCTTACTAGTATTACGCGCGAGACTCTACCACGCGTGCAACGCGAGGGTCTCACGTGCCAACTGCCAAGTATCGAAGTGATCGATGTTTTGGAAAAGTATCGATACCGTCTTTTCAATTGCAAGTATCGAAAGTATCGATACTTCTGTGAAGTATCGCCCACCTACTTTTCGACAATTATGAACTTACGTAAAATAACGAATTGTCGTTATGTCGTATGATTTTCCTTGAAATTTCCCGAATTTTTTCTTGAAAGTGCCCGAAATTTTTCTTGAAAGTGCCCGAATTTTTCGCAAAAATTTATGCCCTTTACCCCCGCCTTGATCGTGCGCTATGAGCTGATGAGCACGATCCATACACTCTGAGAATGATGCATTTCAGCAAACAACTTATTAAGTCCTACGACTGCTTTTTAATTTATATATATTTTTGCTCTTCTAGTTTTTTAACTCAGACTTTAAGTTTTACCTGATTTATTGCCTCGTTTTTCAACACACTTCTCCGTGTTTTTATATCAGATAATAAACGCCTTCTCATCTATGATATATTACTTAAAACAATATTAGATAAATAATATGATATAAATAATATAAGATAAATAGTAAGTATATATATAGACCTATAGAAGAGCTATCGTAGAACTACAATATTTAAGAAAATAGAAGTAACCACCAAGCTCTTCTTAAAAAATTTCAAAGATGATATGATTAAGGCACAATATCTAGTTTTCAAAGATGAGATATTTTGAAAATCCGGAGCGATCGGGCGGGGCGGAGGTAGAGAGTGGAAATCCGTTGCATAAAGTTGGACCACTTTTTCGTATATTATCGTTTGGTATATTATTTTTTGTCGTATTATTGTTCTATTGGAACCGCAGTAATTGGCGATTGCTGTCGCAGTTTTACAAGCCTTAAAATGAATATAGGATTTTTAAATGTAATTAATTTATACTATATATGAACCACATAATCAAGGCGAAGTTAAAGAAAATATATAAAAATTAGATTAAAAATGGTATAAAAAAGAAAAAATATAAACATTAGATTAAAAATGGTATAAAAATTAGATTAAAAATGAGATAGACGAATTTATAGGGGAGCAAATGTGATGGAAGAGCAACAGAATAAGAATATTCAAAATAATAATCTGTAGTAAAAATTAAGCATCAAATACATTTAAGCGTAAACAGTGATAGTGGATGTATCGTATGAAAATATGCTCTGAAAACATACCAGTTTCTGAATAATGGATCTTCTTTTTCTTGCTTCTTCTTCAATCTGCAGTAAGTAGTCGATTGCCAGCTTCTCATTTCTAAATGGACAAGCCAAATTACCGAGATTTTATAAGCGAGAACATTTGCATATTGTTAAATTAAATGCCACTTAGTATATACGTGGGAAAATTTCGTTGTAATAAATAAAAATAATTACATTCAACGTTATACAAGTATAAATTCTCCTTTGGAAAACGCATTACCATGGTTAATGGTAATATTGAAAAGTTCTTTTGAAATGTTTGAAATTTAAAGTCAGAGTTAAAAAACAAGAAGAGTAAAAAAATATGTAAACTAAAAAGCAGTCATAGACGTAGGACTTGATAAGTTGTCTGCAAAAATGCATCGTGCTCATCAGCTCATGGCGTAGAATAAAGGCCCCCGCCTTTATCCTACGCCATGAGCTGATGGATAAGCGTGTACATTTTTGCCCAAAGTTCGGGCACTTTCAAGAAATTTTCGAGTAAAATCATAAAAATATAGAGTTGATTGTGTTCATTTGTCCTTTATTTTTTAGGATACTATTATTTGACCCTCAAATATAATTGGGCTTCCGCGCCTATGATCATGCTTTTAGTTTACATATTTTTTGCTCTATACTTCTTTCTTAACTCAAACTCAGTGAAGTTTCAAACTGTACTTGTAAGAACTATCCCACATTGCCATTCACCATGATGATAAATGCGTTTTCCAAAAGCAATATTTAAGTTTGTCACCATGATTCTAAAACGTTGGTGTATTGTCGAAATGGTATGTAGGGGGTCTAATGTTTTGAGAGAAACGTTACAACTCCTCCCACTGCATTAAAAGTATTCTATTTGTATTTCTACACTGCGTCTGCATGGCTATGTACAGCACGTACAACACGTTTACGGCACTCATTTATGTAAATCATTCACAGCTTTTTAGCACACCATCAGAATTTTTCTAGTGATGTCCAGCAACGCCAGAAGAAACTCAGGGCAGCGGTGGCAGAATCTCGAAAAAGGGCACTTACACCTTACTTGGCAAACAAGCGAAAGGAAATTTTCATATAGTAGCAGAAACCGTCTAACCGTCTTTTTTATTTAATATCTATTACTAGACAATCACAATATTTAATAATTAATACTAAGTGGATATATGTAACATAATAATATATTAATAATATATTTTAATATTTAACAAATAGAAAATGCTTGCGTCAGTTGCGTGCCTCTGGATAACCAAATTACACAACCTGATACTTCGTAAATCGTCGACCACGACAACCAGCGACTATTAGTTTGGGCTCGTTCCTCCTCATGTTCATCATTTTCCTCATTACGCATCTAAAACGCTCGTAAATTTAAATGTTTTTGCTTTCCGAATTTGGGCAGTATAAATTTTAACTTATAGTGATAAAATAAATTCAAAACGAAGTATAAGATATTGTAATGATACTAAAGGGCACACGGCTGCCCCCACATGCCCCCGAAAGCAAAGGGTAGCGGGGGAAACGGGCGCAGCGGCCGCAGCGGCCGCCGCTATCTCCGTGGCTCTTTGTTCTTGCCATAATACCCTACATAAAAGGAACTTCAGAGCTAGTCAAGAACGGCACTCAAACCTTACCGAAGCTTTTCTCAATTATTTCCAAAACCAAAAAACAAAGATATACTCTATTTCATGTAAAGATTACGATAAAATCTATATTGGAAAAACGAAACAGCAATTTGGAACACGATTAAAAGAACATAAGAAAACATTATTGGTAAAAAGGATTAAAAATTGGGATCTTACGGAACATATATACCGAGGCTCGGGAAATCAACAACTGATGACCCATATTAAACAGAGATGATGGAAGCAATAGTTCTAACAAGAGTAAGCGTTCTTCAACTGATTTCTAAATACGGACACGCCGGTTGAAAATACGAGGCGAAGCCGAGTTTTTTTAACTGGTTTGTGCGTACCTGTATTTAGACATCAGAAGATGAACAATTACGAGTGTTAGAACTTGCTTCTCAAACGAATCCATATTTTGTGAGACTTATTTCTAAACACTCATTAAATATTGATTTATTTTAATAATAATAATATTTTATCAGAATACTCACGTCACCGAAGTGTTTTTCAGTGGGGTCATGTAGTACTTCACAACATTACATTACATTGCGTTGCGTTACGTTACGTTACGACGTTACGTTACATGTACGTTACATTAGTCATTACACTACATTACACTATTCATTTTTGTTACAAATTAAAGAAACTTTACAGGTGATGGGTCACTGCACTGCACTGCACTGCACTGCACTACACTGCACCGCACCGCACTGCAAGACTAAGAAGACTAAGTAAAAACATTCTTGGAGAAATTTATATAGTAAGTGAATAATGTATCCATTACTCACATATGTCAAAAGTTAATTATTAGCATTTAACGGACATATGCTTGTAGTAAATGATGGCAGATCCTTGTATTGCATCACTGCAGCAAAGTTTGCGGAATAATGACTTGTAAGAGCGCGTCATGCGAAGGCGGTCAAGGACGACTTCGTTACCAGCATGCCATGCGCCAAAAGAACCAATTTCAAAACCAAAGACTGAACAGTTTTTGCCTTGGGCAATGTAATGGTCCTTCAGGTTGTCGTACTTGGTGACCTTTTCTTTCTCAGCGGTTTTAAGAGCATCACTGTCATTCTCAAAAGGGCAGGCGACGTCAATTATTGAGACTTGGTTGTCTTCGATGATCACAATATCAGGACGGCAACGGTCAGGAATGTCGGGGATTTGTTTATCTAGTCTAACTTCACCAGACCGGATTGCGTTGGAGAGGCGGTCGACGATTCTGTTATGGCGATCTCGGATCTCTGTCAGGTGTGGGCAGCAGTGGCAGATTATGTGTGGCAGGGTTTCAGCTTCTGGACCACATTTCCTTTACGAGGTGGAAACATTGGACCAACGGGATTTATTTTGGTTGGTTGGGACAACATTTAGTCTCGCGCGATGGATAAATCTCCAATCTTTGAAGCTGATATTCAGGCCAGTGAAGACCCAAGAGGAACCATTGTGGAAGCGGTCAGCGACAAGGGCTCTCGCAGCTTTGCCTTGGTCAGGAAGAGAGGTGAGTTTATCGGCAGCATGACTTTGCACAAGATGGTGGAGGAAAGTACAGCAAGATTTTGCAAAGATGGGACCTGTATCAAGAGCAGCGATAGATAGAGCGCCGTTGTCAGGGACAGAAAAAGACACTTTCTGGCGACGACAGGATGATCGGGCTCGGGTCCAAATTGATTGCTTGCGATATCGAATCTTATTGGGATGAAAGTTGCCAGAAGTGGAGCCAGAAAGGAATTCATAGATGAGGGAAGGAGAAGGGTTATCGTGAGCAGCAAAGCGGACAGATTGGAGTAACTTGGCTTTGGCAATGTGGGAAACAAAGGTATCAGAAGAGGAGAGAATCTTCAAAGCTTGAACGATGACTTGAACATCAATTTCAGCGAGGGGATCATGAAAAGCAAGTCCACGCGAAGATATAGTGCGATGTGGCTCGAAGATATAGTGGGATGTGGATGTGGCTCGTTCAAGGGGGTTGCCAGCACGGAGAATGTAGGTTAGACATGGCTGGATGAATGTACGGATAGCATCAAGCTTCTGCCATGGCGCTAAAAGGGAGGAGTTGATCTTATCAAGGTCGTTGCAGAGGTGGTCAACGAGAGTATGGAGATCAGAGACATCACGGGATAACACCAATGGAAATACCAAGATAACGGTAATGTTCGTGTTCGAGGAGTGCAGGGATGGTTTTGCCTTGGACGAGGTAGTCAATTGGACTTAGTGAGACTCAATGAGGCACATTTGTCTTGACGGAATTCAAGGCCAAGATGAGTAGCCGAGGAGCTGGCAGCATCCAGAAGTTGTTGGAGATCATCAGACTTTGGAGAGATGACAACAAGATCGTCGGCGTAGGCCAGAACAGAGATTGAGGCACCATGGTGTTTAGCTGGACCAGATCGTAGAGATTCGGCTTTCGCAGTGACGGAACGGAGGATTAGCTCGATGGATAGATTGAAGAGGATGGGAGATAAAGGACAACCTTGTTTAACGCCAGCCATGATTCCAGGAAAGGCAGATATTTCTTTGGAGACGTTGAGCGTCAGCAACCAAAGATTGGATAATGAAAGTGTGTTCGTAGCAACCATCTGAAGGACGGGCACTCTTCTGGGAAGAGGACATTAGATCATTGGAGATGGAATAAGACACCAAACGATTTGCTAGAACACTCATGAGGAGTTTGTAGATGCAACTCATCAGGGCGATGGGACGAAAGTTGGACACGTCATCTGAAGAACCTTTCTTGTGGATAAGGACTGTGGTAGAGGTTTTCCAAGAGGCAAGTGCGTCACATTGGGATAAGCATCTGGCAAAAATGAGTGTGAGGATTTCACCTTTGAGGTCAACAGCTTTAAGGTGGCGATACTCGACTTTGTCAGAACCAGGGGCAGAGTTGGATAGAGAACGGAGTTTCTTACTAATTTCGGCTGAGGTAGGGTGGGCTGTAAGATTATCTTCAGTGGGACCGGTTGGAACAAACACACTACACTACACTGCACTGCACGTAACATTACATTAAGTCACGTAACATTACATTAAGTCATGTAACATTACGTTACATCACATGACATTACTATTATAAACTCATGTACAACCTCACATTCACTTTGAAACTAATTAAATTGGTGTTTTTTCTGTTCTTTTTTAAATATTGTTAGCGAGTTTGTGCTTCTTGTTTTATTGTCCAAGTTATTAAAATCCATTGATGCGTGATAAATTAGTTTTTGTTTTCCACAGTTTGTGTTGACTTTAGGTAGATGTAGATTGTTGTTGGTCCTTGTAAAATATTTATGAATGTTATTATTTCTAATTTTTTCAAAATCAAAATCTATTAAACCATTAATACATTTAAATATAAAAATAGAGCGATGTTTCTGTCGTCTGATTCTCGGAGGTGTCCAATTAATTGTTTTTAAGGCTTCAGTTGAGGTGGAACATCAAGTGGTGGAACACCAAGTACGAGTTTAGCAGCTTTATTTTCGAGAATTTGTAAAGAGTTTATTAATGTCGAGTTGTTCTTGTCGCCCCAAATAATGTCGGCATATTCGAAAAGTGGTAAGATTAACGCTGTACAGCGAGTGCTTCGTGCGAGTGGCGGTATAGATAAGACTTCACACGTCGTATGGCTAGTCCAAGTCTTTGGTTTATGCTATTGGCTAAGTTTCCTACATGATCATGCCACGAGAGATCCCCTGACTGAGGGCACCAATATACTTAAATGTTTGTCCTTGTTCAATTTTCTGGTTATTTATAGTGATGGTTCGATTGGAGAATGACTTTAGCTGTTTTTTGTTTACAAATATGAGGAATTTCATTTTTTCATAGTTGAGAGTTAGCAGGTTTTCGTTTAGCCACTTGGATAGAGATTGTAAATCAGCGTTTATGTTGCAACGTTGGCAGAATAATACAAAAGTGTGTCATCGGTGTATATAACTGATTTTCGAAAATTAAGGCATTTAGGTAGTTCGTTTATATATAGCAAGAAGAGCAAAGGGCCCAGTATACTTCCTTGTGGAACGCCGACAGTGACTGATATTGAGGTAGATGTGCATGCAGTACTTGTTGATAGTTGTTACTTGAGCACGAGAGGTGTGAACAGAACCAGTTGAGAACAGGAGTAGTAAATCCAAGATTTTTCAATTTTGAAATTAGTATCGAGTGCTCTACAGTATCAAATGCTTTTCGATAAAATAAGATCAATAAAAACAGCTCCTGTTACTGACTTTATGTCGAGATTGTCTAAAATATTATCAGTGAACTGTGCAAGAGCAACGTTCGTGGATAGTTTTGAATGGAAACCAAATTGTTCTGGAGCGATTCGATTGTTTTCTTGCATGTATGTGTAGACTTGTCGGTGAACAATTCGTTCAATTATTTTACTTAATGTTGGTAGAATGGTTATAGGACGGTAGTTATTCGGTAGAGTTGGGTCACCAGGAACAACTTTTCCCATTTTCCAAATGTCTGGAAAATTTGCAGAACGTAACTTGATGTTGAAGATCTTTGTTAAACTAGGAGTAATAGTCAGAGCAGAGTCTTTAAGTAATCTTGCGCTTATCTTGCTTTTGAATTTCGATCATGAATTATTAATGAGTTTGAGAAGCTTACAAACTGCACATAATCAAGAAGAAAAGTTAGTATTTGCAGGCATTTACAGTCGGTGAATCAGATGACTTTGACACTTGAACAGATATTGTTTGACACTTGAAGCCAAAGACCGTTTATAATACCATGATACAGCCAATCGTTGACTATGCGGATACTAGTTGGGGAGTACTATCAGAAGCATGCAATCATGAATTACAAAGACTTCAAAATCGAGCAGCATGTATTGTTCTAAGACGAAACCGCACAGAAGATTGTCTTTCCTGCTTAAACTGGCTCCATCTATCCACTAGAAGAAAAATTCATCGATGTGTTCTTATTTTTAAAATTTTAAACATCTGTGTCCCAGCTTATTTTCAAAATTATTTTACCAAAAATTTAAATGTTCATAATTTTAATACAAGATACAAAGATAACCTGATATCACCTAAAGTAAAAAGTGAATTTGGCAAAATAACTTTTAGATTTACAGGGGCAAATGACTATAACAATCTCTCGACCGATATTAAAAATGCGTTAACGCTTGCCAGTTTTAAAACTAGGATAAAACATCATTTTAAAATTTAATTAATTTAAACTATGTAATTAACTCTAGTAGATTTTTAAAATTATTTCAAACTATGTAATATACTCTATTAGGTTTTCTTTTTTATTTATTGGTTTAGTTTAACATATTTTATAATATTGTTTTTCTTTGATATTATTATGAAGGTATTGTAACTAATTATATGCATGGCCACTCTGGATACCAGCCAAGTAGCTGAATGGGCTACCCTGCTTAAATAACGTTTATCTATCTACTTAAAAGTTATGGTGAATTATACGAGTGACGAATCATACACTTTCGCGACCCAACCGGACCAGGCAGTTGCGAAAAATTCAACTAAATTCAAGGTGTTCCGAGTCTATTAATAATAATAATAATAATAATAATAATAATAATAATAATAATAATAATAATAATAATAATAATAATAATAATAATAATAATAAAAGACGCATTAGGAGCATTATACAATAGTCTCAATGCTCTTACAACAATATATATATTCTTAAAGTTACTTTTAAAAATAATTACAGTTTCATTATAAGATAAAGCCTACTACATATATTACCAACATGAACAATAACTATTAATTTTAAAATAGAAAAGTCTTAAGTGCTGACTTAAAACTACTTAACATTTCAAAGCTTCTAATTTCCTGTGGTAATGAATTCCACAGTTTTGGTGCTGCAATCGAGAATGCTCTGTCTCCATGAGTCACCGTTTTGGATTTTGGCTCGAGTAGCAGATTTCGGTCAGATGATCTCAAAGTACGAGTAGGTTTATATTTAGTTAGCAAATCAGTAATATAAACAGGCGCCTGGCCATGCAAAGTCTTGAAAGTAATTAATAGTATCTTAAAAACAATCCGTGATCTCACCGCCAACTAGTGAAGGTTACGTAGCACAGGAGAGATATGCTCCGATTTTTTAACCCCTTCAACAAGTCTAGCAGCTGTATTTTGAATTCGCTGTAACTTGCTCAATTCAGTTTCTGGTAAGCCATATAGGATGCTATTACAGCTGTCAAGTTTTGATGTTATGAATGCATGCACCAACTTCTCACAGTCCTTTTTACTCAAATATTTCCTGATCTTGCCAATATTTCTGATAGCCAAAGTGGCCGATTTACAAATGTTATTTACATGAGTATTTAATTGCTGCCGGGGCAGCACACTAATCTTGACTTGGGTTCTGTGTCTCGTGCCCAGACCGCTTCGCGGAACTATGTAAAGTCGATCGACTTTAAATTACGATCATGGATGTTTGTATGGATGTTTGTATGTCCACAGATTTATGACGTTTTATGACGTAACTCGTAGATGTTCGTATAATCGCCGGATGCGTAAACGGAAACAAAATAAAATGTCTTTTAATAGCTACGAGGGCCATCATCATACTTTCTGAAGAGAGCTTCATTCGTCAATCGTCATATAACGTGTTCTGCTTTAGTGATGAACTTCTGGCAGCTGTGCTTTAGCCTGGTTGTGCTTGCGAATTTTAACTTTGACTCTTGTCAAGGTAAGGCAACTATAATTTAACTCGCTATTAAATGTTAAGGAGATCAATTGTCATTGACATTGTTTATAATATGCTACTCGTCATGGTTATCAATATCACAATTATCAAATTCTTTGTTTGTGAATAAGATTTACCTTCTATTTTAGGTGTATATTGGTGTGAGTTCATCGTTTCTCACGATATGAGCATGCAGATGCACATCCGTGTTCCTCATACACAGCTGTGAGATATATTGAACTGCATTTTTATAGTGTTAGAACTTGCTTCTCAAACGAATACATATTTTGTGAGACTTATTTCTAAACACTCATTAAATATTGATTTATTTTAATAATGATAATATTTTATCAGGATACCCACGTCACCGAAGTGTTTTTCAGTGGGGTCCTGTAGTACTTCACAACATTACATTACATTGCGTTGCGTTACGTTACGTTACGACGTTACGTTACATGTACGTTACATTAGTCATAACACTACATTACACTATTCAATTGTATTACAAATTAAATGAACTTTACAGGTGATGGGTCTTGCTTAAATCCTAGTATATAAATCCTAGTATATGACCATTAATGGTCATAAGATATTTACTACTTATTGACCGAGCGTGAGGTCTGTACTAGTGAAATATCGGACCGACGTTTTTAGTACGGACGAGCCGAGTTCTGTGCAGAAAACGGAGGTCCGATATTTCACTGGTACAGACCGAACAAGCGAGGTCAATAAGTAGTTTATTATATGACCACAAATGTTGTGAACGTTCTTTCTCAAACTCATTAATAATTCATGAATTATCATAGCCAATCCATGAACGTATACCGCATCACATGCATGAGTTTTGATACCCAATGAAAACCTGTAGGTATCTTCCTAGTGAACTGGATCACATTTCTTAATCTACATATTAAAATAAAATCGCTATGGGAGCAAATCGCTAAAGGAATACTCGTTTGAGAAGCTAGATCAAACACTCGTTTGTCGTGTTTCATCAGGGGACTCCAAACACTCGAAAACAATAAAAACCTCGGGCTACGCCCTCGGTTTTCATTTGTTTTCTCGTGTTTGGAACCCCTGATGAAACACTCAAACTCGTGTTTGATCTATTACGTGAAAACTCTACAGTCTAAGCTCGTATTCGCGACCATCTTTCTTGCGAACTAAACCAAAATGGCAGAGATGTTTTCCAATTTTTAAAGTACTTTCCGTTTAGCTAGATTCCTAAAATTTCTACCGAATAGCATTTTTCATTTGCTTTTGCTTGACATATTGTTCAAGGTTGTGCGTTAAGTATAATTGAAAAAAACCCACCTGAAATTCTACATTATCTGCGAGAAGTAAATGATATATTATCACGAACAATGTTACGAACGTTTTGGACATTTAAAAAAGTTTCACATAACGCGGAAACCTGAGCTATACATCAAATGAAAGCTTATAAAATTTCTAACAACATACCTGCACGATATATTTAAACAATGAGTAGTTCTGAAATTATTATCCATCTTGTTGCGTATAATGACATGACTTTCATTTTGTTTATAAAATTTTCACTGTCAGCAACTGTCAGCGGTCCAGAACGGCAGATTCCGGACCGCTCAGGAACCAATCAAATTGCCGGATTTCACGTTCCGGACCGCTCACGAAAATAGTCATATAATACTCAGCCAATCAAAAGGCTCTATTTTAGTTACGGACCTGAGTTACGGACCTCAAAAAAAAAAAAGATAGTTATATACATGAAGTGACTTATTATTAAAGAAAATTAGTAGTAAAAGTTTAAAAGTTGCACTGCACTGCACTGCACTGCACTGCACTGCACTGCACTGCACTGCACTGCACTGCACTGCACTGCACTGCACTGCACTGCACTGCACTGCACTGCACTGCACTGCACTGCACTGCACTATTTATGATTTATTACTATTTGAAAATATGATATGTACAAATTAGGCAAGTTAATATTACCAACAAAATATTCTATATACATAGCTTGTTAAACGTGATATGTTCAGAAGAATAAGTAAAAACATTCTTGGAGAAGTTTATATAGTAAGTGAATAATGTATCCATTATTCACATATGTCAAAAGTTAATTATTAGCATTAACGGACATATGCTTGTAGTAAATGATGGCAGATCCTTGTATTGCATCACTGCAGCAAAGTTTGCGGAATAATGACTTGTAAGAGCGCGTCATGCGAAGGCGGGCAAGGACGACTTCGTTACCAGCATGCCATCCGCCAAAAGAACCAATTACAAAACCAAAGACTGAACAGTTTTTGGGCAATGTAATGGTCCTTCAGGTTGTCGTACTTGGTGACCTTTCTTTCTCAGCGGTTTTAAGAGCATCACTGTCATTCTCAAAAGGGCAGGCGACGTCAATTATTGAGACTTGGTTGTCTTCGATGATCACAATATCAGGACGGCAACGGTCAGGAATGTCGGGGATTTGTTTATCTAGTTCACCAGACCGGATTGCGTTGGAGGCGGTCGACGATTCTGTTATGGCGATCTCGGATCTCTGTCAGGTGTGGGCGGCAGTGGCAGATTATGTGTGGCAGGGTTTCAGCTTCTGGACCACATTTCCTGCACGAGGTGGAAACATTGGACCAACGGGATTTATTTTGGTTGGTTGGGACAACATTTACGCCTGCATTCTAAAAGCTCGCTCACACTCACACTTGAGTTACGCTCCAGTGAGATGCACTCAAGTAGAACTGAAGTGTGAGTGAGAGTGGAGTATGAGTGTGAGTGTCCACTCAACGAGGGAGCACTCACGCTTGAAATTATTAGGCAGATTTGCATTCATAGAGGTCGCTCGAGTGTGACTTGCTGGAGTGTGTGTATAACGTTGAATATTGATGAGGTTGGGAAGTACCATATATAGGCATGTTGTAGAATCATCAATTGCATTCGTACTGCGGTGCTGCACAAGATGTCTGACAGCAGACAATATTATTCGCAATTAGAAAAGGCGCTTGTAACGGAGTTAGTGCGAAAGCACAAAGATCTGATAGAAAATAAAAGGAACGATTACAGAACGATAAAAAAGAAAAACAGCGCGTGGGAAGCTGTATCCGAAGAGTTCAATTCCCAGTCAGGTGTGACTAAGAGGGATGCGAAGCAGTTAAAAAAATGTTGGGAAAATTTAAAGGCCCGTGCCAAGAAACAACTGGCTAAAGAGAGGAGAGAGTGTAAATTAACTGGTGGTGGCCCCTCAACATCCAACCAAGACGACGAAGCTGCGGCTGTTGCCTCTATTATTCCCGCTCAAATAGACAGCCTAATTAACCCGTTTGACGACGATAATTATGAAACAGGTATGACAATGCTATAAAACATTATCCAGGTGTGATATAATTGCACCATCCGAGCTATTATATTCCATGTGGTAAACATCAACACAAGCTAATATGATTTGTTTTATTGGTGCATTTATAGAACACGACGACGATGAAATTGATGCAGAAGCGACAACATCAGTTACACCAAACCAACATGAATTGCCGTCATGTGTCGTTGAGGCGGCGCTAACACCGTCCTTGCCCAAAAAAGCGCAAATATCCGCGGCCCAGGCACGTTGTTTGGATATGCAAACCAAACAGCATGAGGCGGAGATGGAGATCCTGGATATCAAGAAAACGAACATCGTAATTGCACACAAACGGAAAATGGAAGTGCTAGACGCGGAAGGGCAATATTGGGAGACGATGACGAAGGCCATGAAAACAACACAGGAGGAACAACCTAGACCAAACACACGGGCTAGGAAGCAAAACTAGCTACCAACATTAATGACGTAAATAACGGCTAAAATGTACACGCGTGTATTCTCTTGCATGTTCTGGGCGGAATTAAGTTGTGTTATTAGAGAATATGTAATACCTGTATATTAATTGTGTTATTAAATGGGATAAGTTGTTCAGACATTATGTGAAATGTTGCACGATCAGGGCTTGACGCACAGCATTTCCCAAACGCCGTTCACCATCAGGCATATCAGGTAACGCCTTCCTCAGCAGCCGGAATATGCTCGGGTTCGTCAATAGGGTCATGTCGGCTTCTTATATAGTTGTACAACACACCTGTAGCGACAATGACAGTTAGCGTCGTTTGCAGTTTTGTACGCAGGGTCGTTGATAGACATGGGAACAACCTCTTCCATGTGCCAAACATCCGCTCCACTGTATTTCGTGTACGTATTTGAGCCACATTATATGCGTGTTGTGGTCGGGTCTGCGGATTAAGTAGTGGTGTCATGAGATATGGCCGGCATGGGTAACCGCTATCACCAAGTAAGATGCCAGGGATATCACCATGTTCGAATTGTGCACAAATGCGACTGTTATCGAAAATTCTGGCGTCGTGGACGCTACCTGGCCAACGAGCAACAATATTGAACATTTCTAACGTGGGTCCGCACACAGCTTGAACGTTGATTGAGAAGTATCCTTTTTCGATTTCGAAATAGTTCAGCATTAGCACCCCCCGGGCATGGTATCTTTATATGAGTACAGTCAATTGCACCCACAACACTAGGAAATGCACAAATTCGCCAGAAATCACGTTTGAGTTGATCAAGCATTTCATCTGCCGGAAATGTAATGTAGTTATCCTTTAAACGTGCGATGGACTCGGACACACGTTTAATAATCCGACTTGCTGATGGCTGTGAAATATCACACAAGTCTCCGCATGCTAGCTGGAATGTACCCGTGGCATAAAACCGCAGCGTCAACAATAGTTGAATATCAGCAGGAACGGGTTTTCCTCGGTCGTTGTGTGCAGAGATGTCTGCCTTGATTATTTCCAATAACTCACGAAATCCAGCCTTAGTTAACCGGTATCTGCTCCGGAATTGCTCCTCATCATATTTCCCATAATCAAACCTATATGGTTTTCGTTTATTTCGGTTGTTTGTTGCAATATTATCCAAACATTCTAACCTATTTAGCCACCTCTCCGCCATCTTGTTGTGACTAAGTACACATGAGTGCAGCTCAAGGGACGTATACCTCTCACTCACACTTCACTCCACATCTGCGATTCACTTGAGTGTGAGTGGTGTCTTTGAATGGTTGAAGTGTGAGTGTAGCATTATACTCAGTGAGTGTGAGTGGACACTCATTGAGTGGTGAGTTGCACTCATTGAGTTTGAGCGTCCACTCATTGAGTGTGAGTGTGAGTGAGCTTTTAGAATGCAGGCGTTAGTCTCGCGCGATGGATAAATCTCCAATCTTTGAAGCTGATATTCAGGCCAGTGAAGACCCAAGCGGTCAGCGACAAGGGCTCTCGCAGCTTTGCCTTGGTCAGGAAGAGAGGTGAGTTTATCGGCAGCATGACTTTGCACAAGATGGTGGAGGAAAGTACAGCAAGATTTTGCAAAGATGGGACCTGTATCAAGAGCAGCGATAGATCGAGCGCCGTTGTCAGGAACAGAAAAATACACTTTCTGGCGACGACAGGATGATCGGGCTCGGGTCCAAATTGATTGCTTGCGATATAGAATCTTATTGGGATGAAAGTTGCCAGAAGTGGAGCCAGAAAGGAATTCATAGATGAGGGAAGGAGAAGGGTTATCGTGAGCAGCAAAGCGGACAGATTGGAGTAACTTGGCTTTGGCAATGTGGGAAACAAAGGTATCAGAAGAGGAGAGAATCTTCAAAGCTTGAACGATGACTTGAACATCAATTTCAGCGAGGGGATCATAAAAAGCAAGTCCACGCGAAGATATAGTGCGATGTGGCTCGAAGATATAGTGGGATGTGGATGTGGCTCGTTTAAAGGGGTTGCCAGCACGGAGAATGTAGGTTAGACATGGCTGGATGAATGTACGGATAGCATCAAGCTTCTGCCATGGCGCTAAAAGGGAGGAGTTGATCTTATCAAGGTCGTTGCAGAGGTGGTCAACAAGAGTATGGAGATCAGAGACATCACGGGATAACACCAATGGAAATACCAAGATAACGGTAATGTTCGTGTTCGAGGAGTGCAGGGATGGTTTTGCCTTGGACGAGGTAGTCAATTGGACTTAGTGAGACTCAATGAGGCACATTTGTCTTGACGGAATTCAAGGCCAAGATGAGTAGCCGAGGAGCTGGCAGCATCCAGAAGTTGTTGGAGATCATCAGACTTTGGAGAGATGACAACAAGATCGTCGGCGTAGGCCAGAACAGAGATTGAGGCACCATGGTGTTTAGCTGGACCAGATCGTAGAGATTCGGCTTTCGCAGTGACGGAACGGAGGATTAGCTCGATGGATAGATTGAAGAGGATGGGAGATAAAGGACAACCTTGTTTAATGCCAGCCATGATTCCAGGAAAGACAGATATTTCTTTGGAGACGTTGAGCGTCAGCAACCAAAGATTGGATAATGAAAGTGTGTTCGTAGCAACCATCTGAAGGACGGGCACTCTTCTGGGAAGAGGACATTATAGATAGATAGATAGAAAACTTTATTTATACACGCTGACCCCATCAACCGAAGCTGATTTCCATGGGGGGCGTGTGCAAAAATATACAGATAAAAAATTTTAAAAGCTATTTACAAAATTATATGTATTAGATAAAATCTAAGTTATTAACTAGTATACAGTAATCTATATTCACAGGTACTTCAAGTTGCATTTACTATCAATCAATCAATCAATGTGAACAGCGATTTTCTTTCGAAAGGCAGAAAGGGATTTGCTCTCTCTAATTTCTTTTGGAATAGAATTCCAAAGGTGTGCTCCGTCATACATGAAACTTTTTTTCATATTATTAGTACGCGGTTGTGGTAAACAAAGGCTACTTGAAATGTCCCGAAGGTGATAATTTGTTTTCTCACCTTTATATGTGAAAAGATTAGTGAGTGACTTAGGACCCATTTTATTTAATAATTTGTACATTATTTTTGCTTTCCCTTTCTTTCTTTCTGTTTTAAGTGGCTTCCAGCCCAATGCTTGCAGAGCAACAGAATGATCTGTGTCATTGTTCATATTCATAATAATTCGCGCAGCTCAATTTTGGAGTTTTTGGAGTCTTTTTGATTGTGTTTCGCCAAACACATCCCATACTTCACAGCAGTAATCGAAGTATGGCCGAACAATA
Organism: Chrysogorgia sp. JL179-B06; assembly: GCA_035772405.1. Lineage (NCBI taxonomy): Eukaryota > Metazoa > Cnidaria > Anthozoa > Scleralcyonacea > Chrysogorgiidae > Chrysogorgia > Chrysogorgia sp. JL179-B06. Next base: position 328,697 of record JAYKKM010000430.1, on the reverse strand, counting down.
GCATTATACACAGAAAGAATGGTTTGCTTATCAGCAAATTCTTTCAGTCGTCTAAGAGCCGATATACCGGATGTTATTTTCTTGCAAACATTCTCAGTGTTACTACTCCAAGATAAATGCTGGTCAATTGTCACTCCAAGAGTTTTGGATTCATAAACTTGTTTAACTGATTCGTTCTCAATTTTAACATTTAGTTTCAAATTTGAAATACTTCTAAACATTTGTTTAGAACCAATTAACATAAACTCTGTCTTAGCTACATTTAAGCTAAGTTTATTGGCGATTAACCATTTTCTAAGATTTTCTAAATCAGAATTCACTGCAGCTTCAAGGTCAGTAATAGAGTCTCCAGAAGCGGTCAGGTTAGTGTCGTCAGCAAACATCCGAGGTTTTGTTTTATATAGACATTGAGGCAAATCATTAATATATAATAGGAAAAATAGTGGCCCTAAAATAGAGCCTTGTGGTACACCACATTTGATCAATTTCTCTGATGAAACAGAGCCTTGAATTTGGCATTTCTGCCTTCTATTCGAGAGATAAGATTTGAGATCATTGGAGATGGAATAAGACACCAAACGATTTGCTAGAACACTCATGAGGAGTTTGTAGATGCAACTCATCAGGGCGATGGGACGAAAGTTGGACACGTCATCTGAAGAACCTTTCTTGTGGATAAGGACTGTGGTAGAGGTTTTCCAAGAGGCAAGTGCGTCACATTGGGATAAGCATCTGGCAAAAATGAGTGTGAGGATTTCACCTTTGAGGTCAACAGCTTTAAGGTGGCGATACTCGACTTTGTCAGAACCAGGGGCAGAGTTGGATAGAGAACGGAGTTTCTTACTAATTTCGGCTGAGGTAGGGTGGGCTGTAAGATTATCTTCAGTGGGACCGGTTGGAACAAACACACTACACTACACTGCACTGCACGTAACATTACATTAAGTCACGTAACATTACATTAAGTCATGTAACATTACGTTACATAACATCACATGACATTACTATTATAAACTCATGTATTATAAACTCATGTACAATGGCTCTCACATTCACTTTGAAACTAATTAAATTGGTGTTTTTTCTGTTCTTTTTTAAATATTGTTAGCGAGTTTGTGCTTCTTGTTTTATTGTCCAAGTTATTAAAATCCATTGATGCGTGATAAATTAGTTTTTGTTTTCCACAGTTTGTGTTGACTTTAGGTAGATGTAGATTGTTGTTGGTCCTTGTAAAATATTTATGAATGTTATTATTTCTAATTTTTTCAAAATAAAAATCTATTAAACCATTAATACATTTAAATATAAAAATAGAGCGATGTTTCTGTCGTCTGATTCTCGGAGGTGTCCAATTAATTGTTTTTAAGGCTTCAGTTGAGGTGGAACATCAAGTGGTGGAACACCAAGTACGAGTTTAGCAGCTTTATTTTCGAGAATTTGTAAAGAGTTTATTAATGTCGAGTTGTTCTTGTCGCCCCAAATAATGTCGGCATATTCGAAAAGTGGTAAGATTAACGCTGTACAGCGAGTGCTTCGTGCGAGTGGCGGTATAGATAAGACTTCACACGTCGTATGGCTAGTCCAAGTCTTTGGTTTATGCTATTGGCTAAGTTTCCTACATGATCATGCCACGAGAGATCCCCTGACTGAGGGTGACACCAATATACTTAAATGTTTGTCCTTGTTCAATTTTCTGGTTATTTATAGTGATGGTTCGATTGGAGAATGACTTTAGCTGTTTTTTGTTTACAAATATGAGGAATTTCATTTTTTCATAGTTGAGAGTTAGCAGGTTTTCGTTTAGCCACTTGGATAGAGATTGTAAATCAGCGTTTATGTTGCAACGTTGGCAGAATAATACAAAAGTGTGTCATCGGTGTATATAACTGATTTTCGAAAATTAAGGCATTTAGGTAGTTCGTTTATATATAGCAAGAAGAGCAAAGGGCCCAGTATACTTCCTTGTGGAACGCCGACAGTGACTGATATTGAGGTAGATGTGCATGCAGTACTTGTTGATAGTTGTTACTTGAGCACGAGATGAAAGGTGTGAACAGATCCAGTTGAGAACAGGAGTAGTAAATCCAAGATTTTTCAATTTCGAAATTAGTATCGAGTGCTCTACAGTATCAAATGCTTTTCGATAAAATAAGATCAATAAAAACAGCTCCTGTTACTGACTTTATGTCGAGATTGTCTAAAATATTATCAGTGAACTGTGCAAGAGCAACGTTCGTGGATAGTTTTGAATGGAAACCAAATTGTTCTGGAGCGATTCGATTGTTTTCTTGCATGTATGTGTAGACTTGTCGGTGAACAATTCGTTCAATTATTTTACTTAATGTTGGTAGAATGGTTATAGGACGGTAGTTATTCGGTAGAGTTGGGTCACCAGGAACAACTTTTCCCATTTTCCAAATGTCTGGAAAATTTGCAGAACGTAACTTGATGTTGAAGATCTTTGTTAAACTAGGAGTAATAGTCAGAGCAGAGTCTTTAAGTAATCTTGCGCTTATCCTTAATCTTGCGCTTATCTTGCTTTTGAATTTCGATCATGAATTATTAATGAGTTTGAGAAGCTTACAAACTGCACATAATCAAGAAGAAAAGTTAGTATTTGCAGGCATTCACAGTCGGTGAATCAGATGACTTTGACACTTGAACAGATATTGTTTGACACTTGAAGCCAAAGACCGTTTATAATACCATGATACATCCAATCGTTGACTATGCGGATACTAGTTGGGGAGTACTATCAGAAGCATGCAATCATGAATTACAAAGACTTCAAAATCGAGCAGCATGTATTGTTCTAAGACGAAACCGCACAGAAGATTGTCTTTCCTGCTTAAACTGGCTCCATCTATCCACTAGAAGAAAAATTCATCGATGTGTTCTTATTTTTAAAATTTTAAACATCTGTGTCCCAGCTTATTTTCAAAATTATTTTACCAAAAATTTAAATGTTCATAATTTTAATACAAGATACAAAGATAACCTGATATCACCTAAAGTAAAAAGTGAATTTGGCAAAATAACTTTTAGATTTACAGGGGCAAATGACTATAACAATCTCTCGACCGATATTAAAAATGCGTTAACGCTTGCCAGTTTTAAAACTAGGATAAAACATCATTTTAAAATTTAATTAATTTAAACTATGTAATTAACTCTAGTAGATTTTTAAAATTATTTCAAACTATGTAATATACTCTATTAGGTTTTCTTTTTTATTTATTGGTTTAGTTTAACATATTTTATAATATTGTTTTTCTTTGATATTATTATGAAGGTATTGTAACTAATTATATGCATGGCCACTCTGGATACCAGCCAAGTAGCTGAATGGGCTACCCTGCTTAAATAACGTTTATCTATCTACTTAAAAGTTATGGTGAATTATACGAGTGACGAATCATACACTTTCGCGACCCAACCGGACCAGGCAGTTGCGAAAAATTCAACTAAATTCAAGGTGTTCCGAGTCTATTAATAATAATAATAATAATGTAAACTTTATTTATTCATAATTGATATATACTACAATGATAAACCTCTCTTAGTTCACCAATGTCTACTTGAATTAACGATATATATGATATATAATATTAGTTTTGCATTAGTGTTGGGTTGTCCCAGGTTTTGTTACGTTTACAGAAAATATAGTATGAGGTTCTTATACAAATGTTAATTATTCTTTTCATGAAGTACTTTCGGCAACGTTCGTCAAATTTGAGATCTTTCAGCATTTCAATAAATTCTAATGATGGTTGACTGAAGACTCCGAGTGAGCTGATGGACAGATTCACAAATTTAACTTGTTCATAATTGTTGTTCTGTTCCGTAATTAGTTCCTGATACTTCTGTCTCTTACGGGTGGCATTATTGAGTAGATTGGATTCAAATCCGACTGTGAGTTCGAGAATATATATACATTTGTTTTCGATTGTTACCAAAAGATCGGGGCGTAATCTATCTCCGGTGAGAACAGATGGGCTGATGTAGCCAGGTATGTCAGCGTAGAGGCTATAATTTTGTACGGAGTTGAGTGAGGAGGCAATAAAATTTAAAACAGAGTCATGTCGCCAAGTAAACCGCCCTTCGTTTAGGTATGTTTGGCAACCAGCAATGACGTGAAGTAGGGTCTCAGGTTGCAAGCAGAATGAACAGTCAGATGTAGGTGATATTCCCCATTTCACAAGGTTTTTGCGAGTCGGAAGCGTGTTGTTGATGTATCGGATGGTGAAGTTAAATATGTTCTTAGGGAGTTTGCTTTGGACTGAGGACCATGTGGAGTTGAACGAGAGAGTCGAATATTTAATGATGTTGGAAAAGAATGAACCTTGTGAAATAAGGTGATGTTGAAGCCTTTCTTCGTGTTCTTTTCTGAAAGTGTTTAGTACGTCCTTTGTGTTTTTGTACTTGTCGTATTGCACATTCTTGTGATTACTTGTGACAGTCCATAGGTTTCTAATTTCTTCATTTGGTGATAATTTTAAAGTTTTCGCGAAACAGTTTGGCATTGAAGAAATTTCGTTGAAGGGAGAATGATATTTAGACCGTACTTACTGCGAGGAAGTAGGACGTTGCTAAGTGTTGCTGAGATGGGAAGTTCAAGCCATTTCCGTATATATTTCGACGCAATACCATCTAGTTTTTCATTCACCCAGGTTTTACCTATGTCAGAAACAGTGAAGTGCCAAGAGATTTTTGCAAGTGCGTAGCGGCTGTACAACATAATTTTATTTTTTGGATGTAATGGCAGTTCGTCAATTTCATTCATGATGTCGGTTAGTGTGTCGTGTAGCTCAGATTTGTGATTTTCTTCGGACATATTAAAGTTAAAGTAGCGGCCTAGGTAACGAAACGATTTCCCATTTTCAACACGTGGTACGAGATGGTTATTTACAAACAGTTTGGGGAGATATTGGACCGATTTTGTTGAATCCTTTTTAATGCCAAATGTTGAACATTTATCCACACGTATAATCATGTTGGCCCACTGACACCAGATCGTAAAGCGATTGAGAAGCATTTGATTTTCTTTTTCTTGACCACTGATAACGGCAGCGTCGTCTGCAAATTGTAACCAGTGGATTGGGTTGAATAAGGTAGTACTCATGTCGTTTGGTTTCCGGAAGCCAAGTTGACCGTATTTTTCAGACTTGATGTGTTGAATAAAAGTATTGAACGACATATTGAACAAGAGAGGACTGAGAGAATCGCCTTGGAGCACACCTCGGTCAACAGTGATGAATGGGGTGTTGAATTCATCTGTGATGATGGAAGTTTTGAAATCGGTATAGAGGCTACTAATGAGATTCTTTATGTGATCAGGGATATGGTGAAAATCAAGGACTTCGTGAATAAGGTTATGATGGACTTCACCAAATGCGTTTTTTAGGTCTAGTAATGTTATGACGAGAGATCGTTGTTTTGTGCGCGCTTTGTTGATTATATGCGCCATCTGAGCTGTATGTTCTAGTGTTCCGGAAAGTTTTGGGGTGAAGCCTTTTTGGATATTCTGTTCTATATACTTGTTTTCCGCAAGAAATTGAAATGTTTTATTGCGAATGCACGATGTTAAAACTTTAAGTGGAATGGATTCAAGTGTTATTGGTCTAAAGTTTGCTGGTTCGTCTGTCTCTCCTTTCTTGTGTATAAGTATTGTACATGCTTTTTTCCAATCAGAAGGGACAGCGCCGTGAGACCAGGCTGAGTGGATTAATAATAATAATAATAATAATAATAATAATAATAATAATAATAATAATAATAATAAAAGACGCATTAGGAGCATTATACAATAGTCTCAATGCTCTTACAACAATATATATATTCTTAAAGTTACTTTTAAAAATAATTACAGTTTCATTATAAGATAAAGCCTACTACATATATTACCAACATGAACAATAACTATTAATTTTAAAATAGAAAAGTCTTAAGTGCTGACTTAAAACTACTTAACATTTCAAAGCTTCTAATTTCCTGTGGTAATGAATTCCACAGTTTTGGTGCTGCAATCGAGAATGCTCTGTCTCCATGAGTCACCGTTTTGGATTTTGGCTCGAGTAGCAGATTTCGGTCAGATGATCTCAAAGTACGAGTAGGTTTATATTTAGTTAGCAAATCAGTAATATAAACAGGCGCCTGGCCATGCAAAGCCTTGGCGTAATTAATAGTATCTTAAAAACAATCCGTGATCTCACCGCCAACCAGTGAAGGTTACGTAGCACAGGAGAGATATGCTCCGATTTTTTAACCCCTTCAACAAGTCTAGCAGCTGTATTTTGAATTCGCTGTAACTTGCTCAATTCAGTTTCTGGTAAGCCATATAGGATGCTATTACAGCTGTCAAGTTTTGATGTTATGAATGCATGCACCAACTTCTCACAGTCCTTTTTACTCAAATATTTCCTGATCTTGCCAATATTTCTGATAGCCAAAGTGGCCGATTTACAAATGTTATTTACATGAGTATTTAATTGCTGCCGGGGCAGCACACTAATCTTGACTTGGGTTCTGTGTCTCGTGCCCAGACCGCTTCGCGGAACTATGTAAAGTCGATCGACTTTAAATTACGATCATGGATGTTTGTATGGATGTTTGTATGTCCACAGATTTATGACGTTTTATGACGTAACTCGTAGATGTTCGTATAATCGCCGGATGCGTAAACGGAAACAAAATAAAATGTCTTTTAATAGCTACGAGGGCCATCATCATACTTTCTGAAGAGAGCTTCATTCGTCAATCGTCATATAACGTGTTCTGCTTTAGTGATGAACTTCTGGCAGCTGTGCTTTAGCCTGGTTGTGCTTGCGAATTTTAACTTTGACTCTTGTCAAGGTAAGGCAACTATAATTTAACTCGCTATTAAATTTTAAGGAGATCAATTGTCATTGACATTGTTTATAATATGCTACTCGTCATGGTTATCAATATCACAATTATCAAATTCTTTGTTTGTGAATAAGATTTACCTTCTATTTTAGGTGTATATTGGTGTGAGTTCATCGTTTCTCACGATATGAGCATGCAGATGCACATCCGTGTTCCTCATACACAGCTGTGAGATATATTGAACTGCATTTTTATACAAATTTATGAACTGTTATAATGTCAAATTTTGTATTCATATTGAACTGTATTTTTATGCCAAACAAATTCTGATTGACTTAGTTTATCAACTGTTATAATGTCAACTTTGTGTGTTCATATTGAACTGTATTTTTATGCAAAACAAATTCTGATTAACTTGGTTTATCAACTGTTATAAGCGTCAACTTATTGTTTTCATATTGAACTGCATTTTTATGCAAGAAACAAATTTTGATTAACTTAGTTTATCAGCTGTTATAATGTCAACGTTTTGTGTTCATATTGAACTGCATTTTATGCAAGCCTTGTACAGAGAACTATGTTACTGTATACTTGAACTATTTTATCTTTATGTTCAACTGCATTTTTATGCAACTGTTCAACTACATCTGTTTGATATTACACATGTTCATGAACTACTATTAATATTGTGAATAGATGTTGAGAACAGTCACAACACAACAAGTGGGGTACTCAGACGTGCAGATTCAGGGCCCCAGAATGAATGAATGTCTTACCCCAGATACAGTAGATGTCTAACGTATCCCAGAGTGCCCCGGAGTTAGTACGTACCAGGGCGCTTATATATATATAAGCGCCCTGGCACGTACCTATATGGTCCAGCAAGCTCATTGTGAACTCCATATATATATATGTAGAACTCACTACTCTGGTATTACCTGAACCATAACCGCATGGTTACGAAGCTCTATTACCTCCGCTGCGACTTTGACTTCAAGAAGCCCACCACTTATTTTTGCAATTTTGCAACTATCACAACTGCCTTGGATTTTGCAATAGTAACTTCTAGTTTTAAATGTCTATCAACAGCAACACCGAGATCACGTGCAACCGGAGCCGGTTGGATTATCACATCATTGACACATATTTCTGGCATTGGTTCGCAATCCTGTAGAAAAATCATTAATGAGCGCTCTAACCGACTGAACTACAGAAGACGTTGCCGTGAGCTTAGCTTTAAGTGCATTATTAATGCCGGTGATGCAATAGGCTTAAAAAAGTAAATATTTGGCAAATATTTAAAGTTAATATTTGGCATTTATATACTGGGACCGCGGAGCCGGCGGGGGGGGGGGGGGGGGGGGGGAGGGGTAATTGCCCCCACACACTTTTTCCTGGTATTAATTTTTTTTAATTGGGTATAGAGTGCTTCTTTATAATATTTTTCAGTTGACATTCCTCAAAAAGAAAATGTGGATCTAAAAAGTTTGAGATGCGTACTAACGCTTTGCCGCAAACAACTGATTTACAATCAAATAGCACACAATGTATTAGACTTCGTGTAACGCACGTGCTCGATGTCAACCGTTTTGTACCTATGCGTGCAGATCAAGCTAACATGGCTACGCTCAACCATGACTCAAACACGTTTCAATAGTCTTGCCATACTTAATATACATAAAGATAGAACAGATCAGCTAAATCATATTGATGTCGCCAACGAATTTGCAGCACGCAATGACAGTCGTAAACGTACTTTTGGCAAGTTTACCGAATCTGACTTTAACACAGTTTAATTGTCAAGCAATGAGCTAATTGATTTTAATCATTGTTGTTAATGCTGTTGTTGTTGTTGTTACGAGTGCACCTATGTAAACATGCACATTCGTGCTTTGTAAAATAAAATTGAAATAGTACGAAATTCAACATATTTTCCTGCACCCCCAACCCCCCCCCCCCTTTTAAAAAGTGCTGGAAAAGTCGCAGCAACGGCTTCTGTAGCTCAGTATGTCTGTCTTTTGTCTACTCCTGTACTATACAACAGTTGTAGGGAGCTGTCATTAATTGTACCAGGGAGGGGGTAGAAGGAAAGGTGCGGGGGCATGAAATTATAAATCAAAATTTGGTGGGGCTACAAAATCATTTTTATAAACTTTGATGGACCATGAAACCTTTTTGGTTTATATAGTATCAACAAGAACTATAAATATTTAATACTTAAATATTGTCCAAGAAAATAAAAACAAAATCAATGGTCTTTATAATACTGTACGCTACTTGTTTTTAGTTTAAACATCTCTCGCAGTCAAATGCAGTCGTCAGCACGAAGGGCGTCATCAGCACGAAGGGCGTCGTCAGCTTAAAGGGCGTCGTCAGCCCGGTAATGTAGGACTCTTTAAACGAGACTTGTGATTGGCCAGTCACGATTCTTTGGTTGTAGAGGTTGTAGCCAATAGTGTTTGAACAAGTTCTCTCAATATGTTCAACAAGTTTTCTCAATATGTTCAGCGCACACCGCTACACCAGATTTCTGATATATAATTTAGTCAAGATAATTTAGTCAAGTCTCTACTTTCCGAAATAACGTTGTTCTCTCAAGAAATCGTAGCCTGCGTTCTTTTCTCAAGAAATCGCGGTCTGTCTACCGGAATATCTACCATTGTTTTGATCAAGGTAGTACATACGTTGTATCGTTATGGCGACACTTGAGAACCACCTCTTGTAAAACTAATATATTTATTGTTTTGAATTCGGTTGTTAGGATAGTTAGGCGCGCGGCAATGTTTATTTTAAAAGGCCGGATGCGACGCAGGCTATGTTTATTTTGCGGCAATGTTTATTTTGCGGCAAATAAGGCCAGCCAGATTGAGACTTTGTATAAAAATTACTAACAAATACAGCCCTTTTGAGAAATGTTGATAAATAGTCGATACGACATTTTTGCGTAATATCACAGGTAATATATATTAAATAACACCAGCCCAAAAATACGGATACTATCATTACTCTAAAATATAATAAATGTTTAATGACATTTCTTCAATATTTTTTTGAGTTCGGTTGTTAGGCGCGCCAATGTTTATTTTGCGGTAAATTGAGACTTTGTAAATAGTTGCGCTTTTTGGCCAGTTTTTTCGAGAAATTTTAGTAAATAGTCGATAGCCCAAAAATACGGATACTATCATTACTCTAAAATATAATAAATGTTTTGTCATTTCTTGAATATTTAATATATATTTTAGACTAACAACAACAACAATAACTTTATTTATATAGCGCTAAATCCTAAAAATTAATAAAAATAAACTATACTAGATTACAAATTAAATATTCAGTAAAAGCCTTCCTAAAAAGATATGTCTTTATACGGTTGGAAGATGGAACATTAATAAATACTGTGATGAAGATCTTAATTGTCTATAGGAACATAGATATTAAGTAAGTTACTAATATAATATAGGTTTTGAACTAAATGAAGTCTGTGGATAAGATAACTAGGCGTCCATACAACAAAGAGTTACAATTATCTAACTTGCAAGTAATAAAAGCATGCACTAAAATTTTGATGTTATCCACCGTGGCGATAGATATTTCCTAATACGAGATAAATTTCTGATGTGGTAGAAACAAGATTTACAAATTGCACTAATGTGTCTGGCTTATATATAGTCCATGTTACTGTCAAATATCACTCCGATGTTCTTGATAACTCTGAGGGTGTATAATACGCTCATTGCCATGTTCACATCAGGAATCCTGAATTTGGGGCCAAACTGTAACCAATAACCAATTAGGAGAAGTTCCGTCTTGTCTGTGTTGAGCATTAATTTATTGGCCGCCATCCATTTGCCATAGTACACGCTTCTATCTTGGATACAATCAAGACACCAGGTACTGTAGATTCGAATGACAAGTAGATCTGTGAGTCGTCGGCATAGAAGTGGAAAGACATGTCGTGTCTCCTGACAATATTACCAAGAGGATAAGACAGAGCCTTGTGGTAAACCATATAGCAGTTCAGATTGAATAGAATCGTGGCCGTTGATAGAGACAAACTGATGTCGCGACAAAATGATGCCTATACATGATGTAAACACATCTTACCTTTTGAAGGTAAGATGTGTTTACTTCATGTAAACCAAGCAAGGGCTCTGTCTTCGATTCCAAAACATGAGGTAAGACTAAGACGATTGAGAATTATCCATGATCCACTGCTATCAAAGGCTGCGGATAGGTCAAGTAGTAGCAATACTAAAGACCGCGGGTATTCATCGATTGCTCTCATTATGTCGTTGGACTCTCAAAAGGCAGTTTCACTACTATGTTGCTTCTTATAGGCAGCTGACTGAAATACTTCAGTCAAAACATTATCGTTGATGTAATTTATCAATTGTGAGGCAACAGTCTTGTTGATAACTTTGGAAATGAAGGCAAGATTGGAAACCGGTCTGAAATTCTTAAATTCCTCGAAATCCAGGTTTACTTTCTTTAACAACGGGGCGAGAAGTGCTGTCTTTAGTGAGTCAGGCACAGTGGCAGATTTTAATGATGAGATAACAATGTTAGTTAATAACCGACAGTAAAATTGACAGACATTGTTTCAAAATAGTAGATGGAATAGGATCGATCGAGTGCACAGCATTTCCGAGTTTCTTAGACTTGATTAATATCAGTAATGATATAGTGATCTATTTTTGGGCTGGTGCTTTTGATATATATCATGCAAAAGATGTAGGAAAACTGAACCGAGATTTTACAATACATTTGTAAACAGATAATATAAAATGATAATATTTATTCAGGATACACTACACTTATCGGAAATACTGTCATATAGGAGGAGTCGAAGCTGAGCTATCAGGTTTAGGTTTATTCTGAATCCATTTTCTTGTCCATATTTTTCGATTCCGTCGTCGCCTCGCTCTTCTCTTTACGATAGTAATAATAATTATACTACTGCATATTGCTAGTATTCTTTTCTTCTGCAATATTTGGTGATGGATCAATCGCAGTGAGTAAAAAATTGTTTAGAATAATGGTTGAATAATTTAGAAAAATGGTGGTTGTTTTTAGCACATGTATACTGAGAGTAACAGGTTATAGAACATCCATATACGTCGCCGTGCCCCCTTACTTTTATTGTCGTTCCAACGCCTCTGTATAGAAGAGCTATCGGAGAACTAAAATATTCAGTAAAGAAAATAGTAACAACTACCAAACTATTCTCCTCCTCTGTATAGAAGAGCTATCGGAGAATTAAAATATTCAGTAAAGAAAATAGTAACAACTACCAAGCTATTCTCCTCTGTATAGAAGAGCTATCGGAGAATTAAAATATTCAGTAAAGAAAATAGTAACAACTACCAAACTATTCTCCTCTGTATAGAAGAGCTATCGGAGAATTAAAATATTCAGTAAAGAAAATAGTAACAACTACCAAGCTATTCTCCTCTGTATAGAAGAGCTATCGGAGAACTAAAATATTCAGTAAAGAAAATAGTAACAACTACCAAGCTATTCCCCTCCTCTGTATAGAAGAGCTATCGGAGAACTAAAATATTCAGTAAAGAAAATAGTAACAACTACCAAACTATTCTCCTCCTCTGTATAGAAGAGCTATCGGAGAATTAAAATATTCAGTAAAGAAAATAGTAACAACTACCAAGCTATTCTCCTCTGTATAGAAGAGCTATCGGAGAATTAAAATATTCAGTAAAGAAAATAGTAACAACTACCAAACTATTCTCCTCTGTATAGAAGAGCTATCGGAGAATTAAAATATTCAGTAAAGAAAATAGTAACAACTACCAAGCTATTCTCCTCTGTATAGAAGAGCTATCGGAGAACTAAAATATTCAGTAAAGAAAATAGTAACAACTACCAAGCTATTCCCCTCCTCTGTATAGAAGAGCTATCGGAGAACTAAAATATTCAGTAAAGAAAATAGTAACAACTACCAAACTATTCTCCTCCTCTGTATAGAAGAGCTATCGGAGAACTAAAATATTCAGTTAAGAAAATAGTAACAACTACCAAGCTATTCTTAAAGTGCCACTACGATGAAAATTCACCCCGGTCTTTTAGATTTTCTTTAGCATAGAATAGTATTTCAGGGTCGAAAGTGATCATCGATGTAAAAAAAAACTAAAAAATGGTATTTTGAAGTAAGTATTTTGAGCACTGAAATCACTATTATTTAGGCCAGCAATTTCAAAAGATAATATTGTTTGTGACGTCAGATTCTCAATGCTAACGCCTGAATTTCGGTCGAGGTTATTTGTTTTCTTGTTTTTTTTCGAGAAGTAGATGAAATGTCCAGCCTTTCAGACGAAGAATTTGAAAAAACGACCTTGATTTACTTGAAGAATTAGCCACGTGGAGTCTTCGCGTTGAGAATCTGACGTCGCTTCGTTACGCTGGTCAAGAACATGAACGATTAATGGCGGACATAACAACTCCAGATTCGGAGTAAGAAAAATAATACTTGCCATCGTCAAATCGCAAAACGGTTTCGACCAAGTAATATTTAGCAGCTCTGCTTTATAAATACATCAAAATATCGATAGGTAAAATTTGATCGTAGTAGCACTTTAAACATTTTCAAAGATGATATGATTAAGGTACAATTTCTTTTTTTCAACGATGAGATATTTTGAAAATCTGGAGCGATTGGCCGGGGGCGGAGGTAGAGAGTGGAAATCCCATGTATAATGTTGGACCACTTTTTCGTATTAATTATCGTTTGGTGTACTATTATTGTTGTAATGGAACCGAATAATTGGCGATTGCTGTTGCGGTTTTACAAGCCTTATAATGAATATAGGATCTTTTTAAATGTAAAATTACACCATACATTAATCACATAATCAAGGTGAAGTTAAATAAAAATAAAAATAAAAACAAAATAGCTGGTATAAAAATTAGATTAAAAATGTGATAGACGAATTTATAGGGGAGCAAATGTGATGGAAGAACAACAGAATAAGGATATTCAGAATAATAATCTGTAGTAAAAATTGCAGCACCAAATACATTTAAAGCGTAAACAGTGATAGTGGATGTATCATATGAAAATATACTCTGAAAATATAGCTACCTGCAGTTTCTGAATAATGTATCTTCTTTTTCTCGCTTCTTCTTCAATACTGATGCTGGTCGATTGCCAGATTCTCACTTCTAAATGGACAAGCCAAATTACCGAGATTTTATAAGCGAGCACATTTGTTAGCTGTGATTTGCATATTGCTAAAATTAGTTAAATACCACTTATATATACAATTTCTTTGTTTTATTTACTTGTGATTTCCTACTACCACACTGCGAGAGGTTCTGTAGAGTTAAGACTATGTCGTCACAGGCTTCTCAAGTTACGTTGCAGCGCTTTGAGTAATTTTAATGGGGGCGTCAAATTTGAGATTTCAAGTCGCTGTAACAGCGCCGTTTTTTTGAATTTCGACATAAACCTTCGTGCAGTAGGTCATGGGTAGATGTACAGTACTCCACAGTTATGAAATAAAAATGGGGGGTGAAATTTTCGTCTCAGTGACACTTTAAGTTTGTCTTTTTTAAGTTTTTCGAGTAAAATCATAAAAATATAGAGTTGATTGTGTTCATTTGTCTTTATTTTTTAGGATACTATTCTTTGACCTTCAAATATAATTGGGCTTCCGCGCCTATGATCATGGTTTTAGTTTACATATTTTTTGCTCTATATACTTCTTTCTTAACTCAAACTCAGTGAAGTTTCAAACGGCAGTATACTTGTAAGAACTATCCCACATTGCCATTCACCATGATGATAAATGCGTTTTCCAAAAGCAATGTTTAAGTTTGTCACCATGATTCTAAAACATTGGAGTATTGTCGAAATAGTGTGTAGGAGGTCTAATGATTTGAGAGAAACTACGTTACAACTCCTCCCCATACATTAAAAGTATTCAATTTGTATTTCTACACTGCGTCTGCATGGCTACACGCACGCACACAACACGTTTATAGCACTCATTTATGTAAATCATTCGCAGCTTCATACTCTAAGAGCATTCTTTAGAACTGGGCTGAACGTATACTTTATTCTGGTACACACCATCTCTTGAACGAGGGAAATAATTGTTTAGCACACCATCAGAATTTTTCTAGTTATGTCCAGGGGCGCCCGAAGAAACTCAGGGCAGCGGTGGCAGAATCTCGAAAAAGGGCACTTACACCTTACTTGGCAAACAAGCGAAAGGACATTTTCATATAGTAGGAGAAACCATCTAACTGTCTTTTTTATTAACATAGAGTTCAGCGACTATACTTGTTTCTGATTTTAATGGCAAGGCTAAACTAGGGATGACTCAAGAACCCATTTTCAAGAACTAGTGTAATCCTAATTTCAATCCTAATCCTAACCTAAATTCTAACCCCCGCCTTTATCCTACGCCATGAGCTGATGGACAAGGGTAGAAATTTTTGCGGAAAGTTCGGGCACTGTCAAAAAAATCTCGAGTAAAGAGTTGATTGTGTTCATTTGTCCTTTATTTTTTAGGAAACAATCCTTTGACCCTCAAATATTATTGGGCTCCCGCGCCTATGATCATGCTTTTAGTTTACATATTTTTTGCTCTATATACTTCTTTCTTAACTCAAACTCAGTGAAGTTTCAAACAGTACTTGTAAGAACTATCCCACAATGCTATTCACTATGATGATAAATGCGTTTTCCAAAAGCAATATTTAAAGTGTCACTGAGACGAAAAATCGACCTCGCAATTTTTTCAAAATATTTATGCTACAACCTTTAATGGCATGTGACTCTGTGCAAAATTTGGACCGATATAAACAACTGGTTTAAAGTTATAGGCTTCTAAAATGCTGAAAATCGCGTCCGCCACTAAATTACATTCATCTTGGATTTTGATAACTGAGAAGGGTTTTGACGTCATAGTCTTAACGCAGAACAGCGTGATAAAGGAAAACACAAGTGGAAAGTTTAAATGTTCTCAACATAAATGTTGAATTTATCAACGTTTAATGATTGTTTTGGTTCTGCGACTGCAACGGAATCTTCGAACACATCATGCGACTAAACAAGAGCCAAATCTGATTCCAAAATTCGCGCATTTGATGACATTGCGAATTGCGATCAATAGCAAACCTCTTCCTTCAGTAATACAATATATATATAGCTAACCAGGCCTGTGAAAGCTTTAGCCTTGACTTTATCTTAAGAATAATTGTGGTTTGACTTTATCTACTTACAGTTACAGGTCTCTACAGGCACATTTTGCGACGCTACCGGACTTATATACAAAAGAGTCACATGCCATTAAAGGTTGTAGCATAAATATTTTGAAAAAATTGCGAGGTCGATTTTTCGTCTGAGTGACACTTTAAATATTGCTTTTGGAAAACGCATTTATCATCATAGTGAATAGCATTGTGGGATAGTTCTTACAAGTACTGTTTGAAACTTCACTGAGTTTGAATTAAGAAAGAAGTATATAGAGCAAAAAATATGTATACTAAAAGCATGATCATAGGCGCGGGAGCCCAATAATATTTGAGGATCAAAGGATTGTTTCCTAAAAAATAAAAAATAAAGGACAAATGAACACAATCAACTCTTTACTCGAGATTTTTTTGACAGTGCCCGAACTTTCCGCAAAAATTTCTACCCTTGTCCATCAGCTCATGGCGTAGGATAAAGGCGGGGGTTAGAATTTAGGTTAGGGTTAGGATTAGGATTGAAATTAGGATTACACTAGTTCTTGAAAATGGGTTCTAGAGTCATCCCTAGTTTAGCCTTGCCATTAAAATCAGAAACAAGTATAGTCGCTGAACTCTATGTTAATAAAAAAGACAGTTAGATGGTTTCTCCTACTATATGAAAATGTCCTTCCGCTTGTTTGCCAAGTAAGGTGTAAGTGCCCTTTTTCGAGATTCTGCCACCGCTGCCCTGAGTTTCTTCGGGCGCCCCTGGACATAACTAGAAAAATTCTGATGGTGTGCTAAACAATTATTTCCCTCGTTCAAGAGATGGTGTGTACCAGAATAAAGTATACGTTCAGCCAAGTTCTAAAGAATGCTCTTAGAGTATGAAGCTGTGAATGATTTACATAAATGAGTGCTATAAACGTGTTGTGTGCGTGTAGCCATGCAGACGCAGTGTAGAAATACAAATTGAATACTTTTAATGTAGGGGGAGGAGTTGTAACGTAGTTTCTCTCAAATCATTAGACCTCCTACACACTATTTCGACAATACTCCAATGTTTTAGAATCATGGTGACAAACTTAAACATTGCTTTTGGAAAACGCATTTATCATCATGGTGAATGGCAATGTGGGATAGTTCTTACAAGTATACTGCCGTTTGAAACTTCACTGAGTTTGAGTTAAGAAAGAAGTATATAGAGCAAAAAATATGTAAACTAAAACCATGATCATAGGCGCGGAAGCCCAATTATATTTGAAGGTCAAAGAATAGTATCCTAAAAAATAAAGACAAATGAACACAATCAACTCTATATTTTTATGATTTTACTCGAGATTTTTTTAAAGTGCCCGAACTTTCCGCAAAAATTTCTACCCTTGTCCATCAGCTCATGGCGTAGGATAAAGGCGGGGGTTAGAATTTAGGTGAGGATTAGGATTGAAATTAGGATTACACTAGTTCTTGAAAATGGGTTCTTGAGTCATCCCTAGTTTAGCCTTGCCATTAAAATCAGAAACAAGTATAGTCGCTGAACTCTATGTGCGTAATCCGTGAGACTACAAGTATAACAATGAGAATCTCAGCATGAGTATTATAAAATAAATTAAAATATATTAACTATAATTATATTAATAAAATAAATTAACGTCAAGACGCGTATACAGTACGTGTCGATTGGTCGGGTCCTAGTCCTTCCCGGTGTCGAGTCCACGGGGCTTATTGTATATAAGTAAATAACTTTTGTGGAGCATCTTCGAATTAGTTGGTATTCGTATTTTATGGGCCATCCAGTCCTAGTTGGCAGACTCCTGAGCTGCATCTTCCACCTCAATGCAACCGCGCGTCCGCGTCTCTGATGGGTACCATATGCCTGTTTGTTACCATATATGCCAGTTTGGTAGCATATGCCTGTCTTGTACTATATACCTGTCTAGTACCATATGCCTGTCTGGTACCATATGCCAGTCTGGTACCATATGCCTGTCTGGTACCATATGCCTGTCTGGTACCATATGCCCATCTGGTACCATATGCCTGTCTGATACCATATGCTTGTTTGCTACCATATGCCCGTCTGCTACCATATGCCTGTCTGGTACCATATGCCCGTCTGGTCTGGTATCATATTCCCGTCTGGTACCATATGCCCGTCTGGTACCATATGCCCGTCTGGTACCATATGCCTGTCTGGTACCATATGCCTGTCTGGTACCATATGCCCGTCTGGTACCATATGCCTGTTTGCTACCATATGCCCGTCTGGTACCATATGCTTGTTTGCTACCATATGCCCGTCTGGTACCATATGCCTGTCTGGTACCTGTCTCGCTATGGAGTTGCAAAGTATAGAAGTCCAGTTCGTTCATGTTCCTCCATGCAGGGGCCAGTGTCGCACGAATGTCCCTCGTTATCTGGAAATATGTATATTCTCATCGTATTTCGTTCGTAACATGTACTTCCTTTTCTTTCATATCTTAATGCCGAACATTCTAGCATTCAATTTACTCATGAATTTGAAAATAATTCTACTCTTTCCTTCCTTGATGTTAAAATCACCGGTTCCAATGGATCTTTCACAACTGCTGTTCACCACAAGTCTACTTCTACCAGTTTATTTACTAATTTTGATAGTTTTATTCCTTTAACTTACACAAAAGGTCTCATTTTTTCATTGCTTTTGCGCTACTTTAACATTTGCTCCACTTACATTTCTTTTCATTCTGAACTTCAGAAGTTTAAACAAACCTTTATTGTCAATGGTTATCCTAAAACGTTTCTGGATAACTGCATCTCTGTTTTCTTAGAGAAGATGTATTCTCCAAAACCAAGACCTGACTCGTGTTCTAAACAAACTATTTACTTTTGTCTTCCTTTTACTGGCTCTCATGGTCTACAAATACGGACTCAACTTCGTAAACTTTTCTCTTCTGCTTAGCCTCAAATCTCTTTCCGTTTTGTATTTCGTCCTTCTTGTCGTCTTTCTGATTTTTTCCCTTTCAAAGACGGAATTCCTTTTGGTCTGAAATCACACGTTGTGTACTCGTATAAGTGTCAATGCTGTGATGCATTGTATGTCGGCCAAACACGCCGACACATCCACACGCGTATTTCGGACCACATGGGGGTTTCGGCATTGATTGGGAAAGAACGCTCCGTGACAGCAACATCTCTCTCACAAGCATTCTACTGGTCATCCTAGTATATCTTTTCCAAACTTTAAAATTCTAACCTCCTCTCCTTATAAATTTGAACTGTTACTCAGGGAAAGTCTTATGATTTCAAAACTTAAGTCAAGTCTCAACGCCAACATAAGTTCTGTCCCACTTTCCCTATTCTAACTTTGTTTAATCCCACATAACCCTGACCTAAGTTTCATTAACTTGGCAAACATTTGAATTTAATCTCTTGACCGTTATCATCAACCTCGTATATATATTTGACCGTTTGTAATCGGGTTTTTTTAAAATTTTTTGACCGTTTTGTAACCTAATATTGAATGAACTGTGTATATATGTATACCGGCTACTTGTATCAAATCATTTAAATCGCTCTGAAGATGTTGCATGTCGCAACGAAACGTTAGCTAATAAAATATGTTTTAAATTTCTGTCCGTGTCATGTCTAAAAGTCATTTGCTGGGCTTTAATCTTTATTTTTAAAGAGAGCCGAAGGCAAGCGTGCTGTAGATACAAAAATATCTAAGAATCTATCCCACAAGACTCATTTAGACTCAAGTTATATTAGTATAAATATCAAAAACAATTTTAAAAACTGTT
The DNA here is from genome assembly GCA_035772405.1 of Chrysogorgia sp. JL179-B06. Taxonomy (NCBI): domain Eukaryota; kingdom Metazoa; phylum Cnidaria; class Anthozoa; order Scleralcyonacea; family Chrysogorgiidae; genus Chrysogorgia; species Chrysogorgia sp. JL179-B06. The sequence continues at coordinate 308,877 of JAYKKM010000430.1, read as the reverse complement.
CGAATCTTTAAGTTCTATATGTATAATTATAATATTTTTAAATCATTGCAGGATCTTTTTTTGTCGAATGCTATTCAACATACAGGTTGGCTCATCTCGGCGTTCTTTAAGAGTCGATAAGCCGGACTCTTGTAACAATTGCAAATCCTTAAACATCATTTACTGTATTTTTCTGACAGATTCGCTGAGCATCTGCGCCCGTAAGGAACAATGATGTTGGTAAACATGTACCGTGCGTGGGATTTGATACCAGGTAAAGGACTTGGTTCACTGTGTTTTGATGAGGATGAATCTTGAGGTCCAATTGGATTTGGAAGGCGTATCAAGATCACCAAAGATCTTTATAAGTCAAAGCAAAGAGATAAAACACTCATTTGCATTATTATAAAAACTTTACAATCTCCTAACGATAAAATTAAGGTACGGTGCTTCTCCTTTTTTCAATTGAAACCTTTAAATTGCTCTACCAAATGCCTCTATAAGTTGCTTGAATGTGTGTCCTGTCAAATATTGAAATGAATGGTAGCTTTTGGCCGTTTAAAAGCGATCTTAAGCCAAACCGACGGCTTTGCCTTTGGCCATTTATCTCTAGAGACAAACAACGTTTGTATCAATAAATTTTGCACACCTTGGTGATCACTGTCCCAAAAGGATTCAGCTTTGTAAAGAAACTAGTTTAAACATCCAGTTAAAATCATACTCGGTTGAGAAGCAAGATCAAACACTCGTTTGTCGTGTTTGTTTTGGAACCCCTGATGAAACACTCAAACTCGTGTTTGATCTATTACATAACGAACGTCATTCCTTTAACTAATTCCTCTGAACTGAAGTTATTGTTTTTAATTATGGGCGGATAAAAACAATGGTTTATCAATTTATATTTCTGCCTACACAGCTAGACATCACTTACAGTATACAGGGTGTATAAAAAAAAGCGCAACCTCGGAATTTCCCAAGAAATCCACTTTGTTTTTATAAGCACAAAAGATTTTAGGCCTCTGGGAATTTAACTGTTGTTGATACTTGTAAACTAAACAACTTTCCATTAAATAAATGCATAAATTTCGATTCAATTCTGCTTTACGTGCTCGAGTTTGTAGTAATTAGACAGTTGTGCCCCTGGAATACGATTACAAGCTATTTTAAATTCCCAGGGGCGAAAATCTTTTGTGTTTGAGAACACAGTGGATTTCATGGGAAATTCCGAGGTTGCACTTTTTTTTATACACCCTGTATACTAGAAATACGTTTCGCAATAACCCCATCGCTCGCCTTTTCGACCCCCCCCCCCCCCCCCCCCCCCCCACCAATCAAACCCTGGAGTTTCTTTTCCCCAACCATCATCCCCAATGCGCAGACCGCGTCTGTCGATAAGAAATCCCAAAAGGCCGGTTCGTCGTACGTAGATTTTGAACGTTATCTCGGCCAATCTTTATTCGATTTCAATTCTGAAATCACATTTGGAATTAACGAGTCTAAATACATCACACACGTGTATATTATATTACGAGAACGTGCATACCCTTCGTAAAAACGGTTTATGTAGTTAGAAATAATAGTCGGCAATCAAGCACCCGCTTCGTCGTATATTAGTTTGAACGTTATCTCGATCAATATTTAACCGTTTTCAATTCTGAAAACAGATTTGGAATTAGCGAGTCTAAATACATAACACACGCACCTATTATATTACGCAAACGTGTATACCCTTCGTAAAAACCTCTTGATGCAGTTCGTCAGATCACAAATCGCCAATGACCGCCCTTCACAACATTGCTCAAATATTGTCCGATTCAAAGAGATCAACCTAAACGACTTTTTACTTCCTTATAAGGAGTGGCAGTCCTACCATGTAATATATATATACCCTTCTAATATCAAAACAATATACGGAAATCATGCGGGATGTCACCGTTGTCAAAAACATTGAGGTTACAGTGTCTCCATCAATTAAGACGCTGTAATATATTTATTAGCTATATTTATTTTCATAATTCGTTACAGCATAATTTTATGTTTTTAAACAAATCTTCATTCGCCATTTGCTCATGCGTCGAATTCGCACATACATAATCTTTGTTGATTACTCCTAGTATATATATATATATATATATATATATATATATATATATATATATATATATATATATATATATATAATATATATATATATATATATATATATATATATATATATATATATATATATATATATATATATATATATATATATATATATATATATATATATATATATATATATATATATATATATATATATATATATATATATATATATATATATATATATACAAAGTATAAATTCTCTTTTGGAAAACGCATTACCATGGTCATGAATGGTAATATTGGAAAGTGCTTATACTAACTGTTTGAAACTTAAAGTGCCACTGCGATCAAATTTTTACCTATCGATATTTTTACGTATGTATAAAGCAATGCTGCAAAATATTACTCGGTCGAAACCGTTTTGCGATTCGACGATGGCAAGTATTATTTTTCTGACTCCGAATCTGGAGTTGTTATGTCCGCCATTAATCGTTCATGTTCCTGACCAGCGTAACGAAGTGACGTCAGATTCTCAACGCGAAGACTCCACATGGCTAATTCTTAGTAAATCAAGGTCGTTTTTTCAAATTCTTCGTCTGAAAGGCTGGACATTTCATCTACTTCTCGAAGAAAACAAGAAAACAAATAACCTCGACTGAAATTCAGGCGTAGCATTGAGAATTTGACGTCACAAACAATATTACCTTTTGAAATTGCTCACTTGGAACACGTTTTTAGTAATGGTGGCCTAAATAATAGTGATATCAGAGCTCAAAATACTTACTTCAAAATACTATTTTTTAGGTTTTTTTTACATCGATGATCACTTTCGACCCTGAAATACTATTCTATGCTAAAGAAAATCTAAAAGACGGGGGTGAATTTTCATCGTAGTAACCAAAAATAATGACCAAAAACACAGAAATGTCCTTTCAGTGCAGAGCCATCCCTTTTGCCCATTTCTGATTTTCATATCCGGTTAACAAAAAGATGTGTCGCCCTCGTTAACTATCACCTCGTAGGAATTTGACCTCATAATGCAATCCCTGATTACTGCATCGACATGGCACACAGTAAAAAAAGCGCGGTAAATCACAATTGCCCGTAATACCGACAATATTAGAAAGATTTTAAACAACATTGACCTTAATATGGAACTTTACATTATATGACCATCTATGTAATCATTATAATTTTTAGTAGTTCTTGTATCCATTATATTGAACATTTTATATAGATAATTTTGAATATTTTAAATATCTGATGTTGCTGTAAACACAGAGAGAGTACTTAGTTTTCGTGATATCTGAAATAGATGTAATAAAACCTTAAAAGATTAGTGATACCATGATATGACGTGTGAGTGTCATTAAAACAGTTATCAGCACTTTGCGATCTATACTTATACCTGAGATAAGAAAATTATAAACAAGAATTGTGACACGCACAATCAATTCCATGCTTTAGAATATAACAGAAGGACATTAGGCGCTGGAGTCACGCGGGGGCCCGCGGGGGCAGCCGTGTGCCCTTTTGGTATCATTCTTGAAGGTTTGCATGGTGGTGATTAATAATCATGAAAACATTTGTGGAAACACCATGTAGATAATTTAATAGCTGAGCTTTCGTCTCGTAGGACTCGAGACTTCATCAGAGCAAACTAAAGAAGTGAGTGTTGGCTCACGTCATATTACACGACATTTGTAAACGCTAACTCAACGGTAATTAACGGTAAAGCGCGCGCGAGTGCAAGAATTACGTAATCAAATTAAAATTAGTAATAAAATTACAATTAGTTCGAAACAAATTCCCAAGAGTGGTGTCTACCGCATCCCTTGCGAGTTTGCAAATGTCGTGTAATATGACGTGAGCCAACACTCACTTCTTTAGTTTGCTCTGATGAAGTCTCGAGTCCTATGAGACGAAAGTTCAGCTATTAAATTATCTACACGGTGTTTCCACAAATGTTTTCATAATTATCTTATACGTTTTGAATTTATTTGATCACTCTAAGTTAAAATTTATACTGCCCAAATTCGGAAAGCAAAAACATTTAAATTTCCGAGCGAGATGAATGAGGAAAATGAGGAGGATCGAGCCCAAACTAATAGTCGCTGGTCGTCGTGGTCGACGATTTACGAAATATAGGTTGTGTAATTTGGTTACACAGAGGCACGCAACTGACGCAAGCATTTTCTATTTGTTAAATATTAAAATATGTTATTAATATATTATCATGTTACATATATCCACTTAGTATTAATTATTAAATATTGTTGTTGTCAAACGTTTACTGTAAGTCTAGTACATAATAGATATTGAATAAAAAAGACAGTTAGACGGTTTCTGCTACTATATGAAAATTCCCTTTCGCTTGTTTACCAAGTAAGGTGTAAGTGTCCTTTTTCGAGATTCTGCCACCGCTGCCCTGAGTTTCTTCTGGCGCCCCTGGACACATAACTAGAAAAATTCTGATGGTGTGCCAAACAATTATTTCCCTGGTTCAAGAGATGGTGTGTAATAGAATAAGGTATACGTTCAGCCCAGTTCTAAAGAATGCTCTTAGAGTATGAAGCTGTGAATTTACAGAAATAAGTTCTATAAACGTGTTGTACGTGCGTGTAGCCTGCATGCAGACGCAGTGTAGAAATACAAATTGAATACTTTTAATGTAGGGGGAGGAGTTGTAACGTTGTTTCTCTCAAATCATTAGACCTCCTACACACTATTTCGACAATACTCCAACGTTTTAGAATCATGGTGACAAACTTAAACATTGCTTTTGGAAAACGCATTTATCATCATGGTGAATGGCAATGTGGGATAGTTCTTACAAGTACTGTTTGAAACTTCACTGAGTTTGAGTTAAGAAAGAAGTATATAGAGCAAAAAATATGTAAACTAAAACCATGATCATAGGCGCGGAAGCCCAATTATATTTGAAGGTCAAAGAATAGTATCCTAAAAAATAAAGACAAATGAACACAATCAACTCTATATTTTTATGATTTTCTCGAAAAACTTAAAAAAGACAAACTTAAAGTGTCACTGAGACGAAAATTTCACCCCCCATTTTTATTTCATAACTGTGAAGTACTGTACATCTACCCATGACCTACTGTACGAAGGTTTATGTCGAAATTCAAAAAAACGGCGCTGTTACAGCGACTTGAAATCTCAAATTTGACGCCCCCATTAAAATTACTCAAAGCGCTGCAACGTAACTTGAGAAGCCTGTGACGACATAGTGTTAACTCTACAGAACCTCTCGCAGTGTGGTAGTAGGAAATCACAAGTAAATAAAACAAATAAATTGTATATACGAAGGCACTGTGTAATAGAGAACTATACAAATGAATCACATGCTTAACCAGAGATATAGCCCTTTGTATATAAGTCCGGTAGCGTCGCAAAATGTGCCTGTAGAGACCTGTAACTGTAAGTAGATAAAGTCAAACCACAATTATTCTTAAGATAAAGTCAAGGCTAAAGCTTTCACAGGCCTGGTTAGCTATATATATATTATATTACTGAAGGAAGAGGTTTGCTATTCGCAATTCGCAATGTCATCAAATGCGCGAATTTTGGAATCAGATTTGGCTCTTGTTTAGTCGCATGATGTGTTCGAAGATTCCGTTGCAGTCGCAGAACCAAAACAATCATTAAACGTTGATAAATTCAACATTTATGTTGAGAACATTTAAACTTTCCCCTTGTGTTTTCCTTTATCACGCTGTTCTGCGTTAAGACTATGACGTCAAAACCCTTCTCAGTTATCAAAATCCAAGATGGATGTAATTTAGTGGCGGACGCGATTTTCAGCATTTTAGAAGCTCCAAATATTGCACAGAGTCACATGCCATTAAAGGTTGTAGCATAAATTTTTTGAAAAAATTGCGAGGTCGATTTTTTCTTTAAATATTGCTTTTGGAAAACGCATTTATCATCATAGTGAATAGCATTGTGGGATAGTTCTTACAAGTACTGTTTGAAACTTCACTGAGTTTGAGTTAAGAAAGAAGTATAGAGCAAAAAAATGTAAACTAAAACCATGATCATAGGCGCGGAAGCCCAATAATATTTGAGGGTCAAAGGATTGTTTCCTAAAAAATAAAGGACAAATGAACACAATCAACTCTATATTTTTATGATTTTACTCGAGATTTTTTTGAAAGTGCCCGAACTTTCCGCAAAAATTTCTACCCTTGTCCATCAGCTCATGGCGTAGGATAAATGCGGGGGTTAGAATTTAGGTTAGGATTAGGATTGAAATTAGGATTACACTAGTTCTTAAAAATGGGTTCTTGAGTCATCCCTAGTTTAGCCTTGCCATTAAAATCAGAAACAAGTATAGTCGCTGAACTCTATGTGCGTAATCCGTGAGACTACATGTATAACAATGAGAATCTCAGCATGAGTATTATAAAATAAATTAAAATATATTAACTATAATTATATTAATAAAATAAATTAACGTCAAGACGCGTATACAGTACGTGTCGATTTGTCGGGTCCTAGTCCTTCCCGGTGTCGAGTCCACGGGGCTTATTGTATATAAGTAAATAACTTTTGTGGAGCATCTTCGAATTAGTTGGTATTCGTATTTTATGGGCCATCCAGTCCTAGTTGGCAGACTCCTGAGCTGCATCTTCCACCTCAATGCATGACAACCGCGCGTCCGCGTCTCTGATGGGTACCATATGCCTGTTTGGTACCATATATGCCCGTTTGGTACCATATGCCTGTCTTGTACTATATGGCTGTCTAGTACCATATGCCTGTCTGGCACCATATGCCTGTCTGGTACCATATGCCTGTCTACCATATGCCTGTCTGTTACCATATGCCTGTCTGGTACCATATGCCAATCTGGTACCATATGCCTGTCTGATACCATATGCTTGTTTGCTACCATATGCCCGTCTGCTACCATATGCCTGTCTGGTACCATATGCCCGTCTGGCATGGTCTGGTACTATATTCCCGTCTGGTACTATATGCCCGTCTGGTACCATATGCCTGTCTGGTACCATATGCCTGTCTGGTACCATATGCCTGTCTGGTACCATATGCCTGTCTGGTACCATATGCCTGTCTGGTACCATATGCCCATCTGGTACCATATGCCTGTCTGATACCATATGCTTGTTTGCTACCATATGCCCGTCTGCTACCATATGCCTGTCTGGTACCATATGCCCGTCTGGTACCATATGCCCGTCTGGTCTGGTACCATATTCCCGACTGGTACTATATACCCGTCTGGTACCATATGCCCGTCTGGTATCATATGCCTGTCTGGTACCATATGCCCGTCTGGTACCATATGCCTGTTTGCTACCATATGCCCGTCTGGTACCATATGCCTGTCTGGTACCTGTCTCGCTATAGAGTTGCAAAGTATAGAAGTCCAGTTCGTTCATGTTCCTCCATACTGGGGCCAGTATCGCACGAATGTCCCCCGTTATCTGGAAATATGTATATTCTCAACGTATTTCGTTCGTAAGATGTACTTCCTTTTCTTTCATATCTTAATGCTAAACATTCTAGCATTCAATTTACTCATGATTTTGAAAATAATTCTTCTCTTTCCTTCCTTGATGTTAAAATCACCGGTTCCAATGGATCTTTCACAACTGCTGTTCACCACAAGTCTACTTCTATTAGTTTATTTACTAATTTTGATAGTTTTATTCCTTTAACTTACACAAAAGGTCTCATTTTTTCATTGCTTTTCCGCTGCTTTAACATTTGCTCCACTTACATTTCTTTTCATTCTGAATTTCAGAAGTTTAAACAAACCTTTATTGTCAATGGTTATCCTAAACCTTTTTTGGATAACTGCATCTCTGTTTTCTTAGATAAGACGTATTCTCCAAAACCAAGACCTGACTCGTGTTCTAAACAAACTATTTACTTTAATTTGTCTTACTTTTACTGGCTCTCATGGTCTACAAATACGGACTCAACTTCGTAAACTTTTCTCTTCTGCTTACCCTCAAATCTCTTTCCGTTTTGTATTTCGTTCTTCATGTCGTATTTCTGATTTTTTCCCTTTCAAAGACGGAATTCCTTTTGGTCTGAAATCATACGTTGTGTACTCGTATAAGTGTCAATGCTGTGATGCATTGTATGTCGGCCAAACACGCAGACACATCCACACGCGTATTTCGTACCACATGGGGGTTTCGGCTATGACTGCAGGAAAGAACGCTCCGTGACCGCAACATCTATGTCCAGTGTTCTCTCTCACAAGCATTCTACTGGTCATCCTAGTATATCTTTTCCAGACGTTAAAATTCTAACCTCCTCTCCTTATAAATTTGAACTGTTACTCAGGGAAAGTCTTATGATTTCAAAACTTAAGCCAAGTCTCAACGCCAACATAAGTTCTGTCCCACTTTCCCTATTCTAACTTTGTTTAATCCCACTTAACCCTGACCTAAGTTTCATTAACTTGGCCAACATTTGAATTTAATCTCTTGACTAATCGTTGTCATATATATTTGACCGTTTGTATTTAATTTTTTGAGCGTTTTGTAACCTAATATTGAATGAACTGTGTATATATGTGTATATATGTGTATGTGTATGTGTGTATCAAATCATTTAAATCCCTCTGAAGATGTTGCATGTCGCAACGAAACGTTAGCTAATAAAATATGTTTTAAATTTCTGTCCGTGTCATGTCTAAACGTCATTTTCTGGGCTTTAATCTTTATTTTTAAAGAGAGCCGAAGGCAAGCGTGCTGTAGATACAAAAATATCTAAGAATCTATCCCTCAAGACTCATTTAGTCTCAAGTTATATTAGTATAAATATCAAAAACAATTTTAAAAACTGTTCGAATCTTTAAGTTCTATATGTATATATAATTATAATATTTTTTAATCATTACATCTTGAAGGATCTTTTTTTGTAGAATGCTATTCAATTTACATGTTGGTTCATCGCGGCGTTCTTTAAGAGTCGATAAGCCGGACTCTTGTAACAATTGCAAATCCTCCAACATCATTTACTTTATTTTTTCTGACAGATTCGCTGAGCATCTGCCCCCGTAAGGAACAATGATGTTGGTAAACATGTACCGTGCATGGGATTTCATACCTGCAGGTAAAGGACTTGGTTCACTGTGTTTTGATGAGGATGAATCTTGAGGTCCAATTGGATTTGGAAGGCGTATCAAGATCACCAAAGATCTTTATAAGTCAAAGCAAAGAGATAAAACACTCATTTCCATTATTAAAACAACTTTACAATCTCCTAACGATAAAATTAAGGCACGGTGCTTCTCCTTTTTCAATTGAAACCTTTAAATTGCTCTACCAAATGCCTCTATAAGTTGCTTGAATGTGTGTCCTGCCAAATATTGAAATGAATGGTAGCTTTTGGCCGTTTAAAAGCGATATTAAGCCAAACCGACGGCTTTGCCTTTGGCCATTTATCTCTGGAGACAAATTCAACGTTTGTATGAATAAATTTTGCACACCTTGGTGATCACTGTCCCAAAAGGATTCAGCTTTGTAAAGAGACTTTTTAACATCCAGTTAAAATCATACTCGGTTGAGAAGCAAGATCAAACACTCGTTTGTCGTGTTTGTTTTCTCGTGTTTGGAACCCCTGATGAAACACTCAAACTCGTGTTTGATCTATTACATAACGAACGTCATTCCTTTAACTAATTCCTCTGAACTGAAGTTATTGTTTTTAATTATGGGCGGATAAAAACAATGGTTTATCAATTTATATTTCTGCCTACACAGCTAGACATCACTTACAGTATACAGGGTGTATAAAAAAAGCGCAACCTCGGAATTTCCCAAGAAATCCACTTTGTTTTTATTAGCACAAAAGATTTTAGGCCTCTGGGAATTTAACTGTCGTTGATACTTGTAAACTAAACAACTTTCCATTAAATAAATGCATAAATTTCGATTCAATTCTGCTTTACGTGCTCGAGTTTGTAGAAAATACACAGTTATGCCCCTGGAATACGATTACAAGCTATTTTAAATTCCCAGGGGCGAAAATATTTTGTGTTTAAGAACACAGTGGATTTCTTGGGAAATTCCGAGGTTGCGCTATTTTTTAAACACCCTGTATACTAGAATTACGTTTCGCAATAACCCCTCGCTCGCCTTTTCGCCCCCCCCCCCCCACCAATCAAACCCTGGAGTTTCTTTTCCCCAACAATCACCCCAATGCGCAGACCGCGTCTGTTGATAATAAATCCCAAAAAGGCCGGTTCGTCGTACGTAGATTTTGAACGTTATCTCGGCCAATCTTTATTCGATTTCAATTCTGAAACCAGATTTGGAATTAACGAGTCTAAATACATCACACACGTGTCTATTATATTACGAGAACGTGCATACCCTTCGTAAAAACGGCTTATGTAGTTAGAAATAATAGTCGGCAGTCAAGCACCCGCTTCGTCGTATATTATTTTGAACGTTATCTCGATCAATATTTAACCGTTTTAGCGAGTCTAAATACATAACACACGCACCTATTATATTACGTAAACATGTATACCCTTCGTAAAAACCTCTTTATGTACAGTAGTTCGTCAAATCACAAATCGCCAATGACCGCCCTTCGCAACATTGCTCAAATATTGTCCGATTCAAACGGATCAACCAAAACGACTTTTTACTTCCTTATAAGGAGTTGCAGTCCTACCATGTAATATAATATACCCTTCTAATATCAAAACAATATACGGAAATCATGCGGGATGTCACTGTTGTCAAAAACATTGAGGTTACAGTGTCATCAATATATATAATATATATATATATATATATATATATATATATATATATATATATATATATATATATATATTAGTACAATATATAATAATATATATAATATATATATATATATATATATAATATATATATATATATATATAATATATATATATATATATATATATATATATATATATATATATATATATATATATATATATATATATATATATATATATATATATATATATATATATATATATATATATATATATATATATATAATATATATATATATATATATATATATATATATATATATATATATATAGTACAATATCTACAGACACGTGTTTTCGCTGTTCCACAGCTCATCAGCTACCTGAAAACAAGGGTTAAGTACCTAAAAACTAAGGCTATTTACATAAAATTTGTTGTCGTGTCTACATTTGGATATGAATAAGATATAAATAATCTGCGTTAAGAATACAAAGTTTTTCGGAGGTGCATAAACCATTAAAACATTAAAGCATTGGTCATTATGGAGATTCAAATGCACTTGTTTTTTTCTTCAAAAGAGGTCTAAGTAATTTACGCGCTTTAACGTTTATTATGATCCGATTTTTTAAAAAGGAAATAAAAACACAAGTGGGTGTATGTTCTTTTTTAAGTAGCTGTATGTGTGGTGTATCGTAAGTATCTTTCTATTACTTATCTTGTACATAATCACACTAAATGGCTGTTAGACGACCGGCCACCTTAGAGTCGCCTTCCTGTAGCTGTTTTTCGCTTACGAAACTTGGTTTACTAAACTTAGTTTAGTAATATGGTCTTTCTTCTGTGACCACTCAGACAATTTCAACGCAGCTGAACAGATCTCCGATCTCCCAGAGCGGGTATTTGGTTTATTTCGGGTGAAACGTTATAGCGTCAATTAATAGGATATTACGCCGACGGTGATCAGATTAAAAATTACTTGACAACAGCGGAAATATTACCATGGCTAAAATAAGAGTATTGTCCCCAAAATATTTGAATGATATTTTATTAGTAACGAGATTGGATTTACAAGTAAAACAACATAAGATAAGTGTTTCCCGCTGGCGTCTCAACCAATCAGGTACAAGTAATTTTGCCCAAGATTTTCAGCGGCTGTTGATATGACATTGGTCCCCGGAGTCAATACCAGTCGAAATGCTCCATAGTTGTGTTTCAATATTAATCATATAGAAGGCAAAATTGGTTGAATTTCCATATAAAATCCCGAAATGACGTCACATAGACGACTATCGGTAGTAAAAGTCGAAATTAAAATCAGCTGTTATTTCTAAAATAAAACATTATCGTAAGAGTTAGGGTTAGTATATATTAGGTGGAGGGTTAGGGTTAGGATTAGGGTAAGGTTTGTGTTAGCCACTATGTTTTAAATTTGGGGATATTTATATGGAAATCGAGCCGCAAAATTGCTCGAATATAATTGGCTAATGTGGAGGGCATTTTCCCTAACTTCAGGGCAAAATTACTTGTACCTGATTGGTTGAGACGCCAGCGGGAAACACTTATCTTATGTTGTTTTACTTGTAAATCCAAGCTCCCCAGTTCTCTTAGTCGATGTTTAACTCAATAAAATTCGTCGTAATGTACCGTTTATACTTTCAGTGGATTGTATAGTTGTTTTTCAGGCTTTGGCATAGTTTAGCTGGCTTTCTCATGTTGTTGACGTGCGTAGCTTATTTATGAATAAATTTTGCTCTCTATATAATTAGTATAGGCAATCGCATAGGGCCGAGGAAAATTAATGTTTAATTTCACTTGTGTTTTCAAAGTTTCACAAATTTTGTGAAACTTTGAAAATACGCGTGAAATTAAATCTTAATTTTCCTCGGCCCCATGCGATTGCCTATACTAATATATTTTGAGCACTCGCAAAATGTTCTCTACAATCTCTTAAATTTTCTCTACCATGACTTGGTCGCGGGTTCAATGTCCTGCCGAAAGACTACGTAGGTGGGTTCCAATAATAAACTTTCTGTATTAGAACTATTCCCTCTACCTACTTGGAATAAAACTCATCGAACTGTACTCGATGTAGACACACGCGCCATGATTTTGCTCCGAACAATCCACGTTATCCTTTTGTTTGATTGGTTCTTCGCGGGATTCGTCATACTGAGGAGAACCTAGTGCAGGCCTTGTTACGTACCGCAACGAATCAACTTCGACCACCTTATTTTTCTAAAACACGTTTGATATTTGAGCATTGATATTTTAAGTAGTTTTAAGTCAGCAAATGAGAGTTTTCTTTTTTAAAATTAATAGTTTTTTGTTCATAGTGATGTAGTAATTGAGACATGTATGTATATATAATGATATGTTGTATATATTATAATGATATGTAATTTATAATGATATATAAGTAACTTTAATAATTTATTGTAAGAGCATTGAGACTATTGTATAATGCTCCTAATACGTCTTTATTATTATTATTATTACCTGTTGTTGATATTAGGATGTTTAAGTATAAACTGGTACACATATGGACATTGAGGGATAATATAAGTACATTACGTAATACGGGACACGTGATATAAGAACGTTTATCGAACGTTTTCAATGTTGTTGTTAATTTAAGCTGCTGTTCTTAATCTGTCCTATCATATGTTATTAGTGTATTAGTCCTTGTCTTTAATTTATGTCTATTCTGTAATTTGGTCTTCACATGGGACACATGTCCTGTTGACTATACCTTCAACAATGTTTTTTTCAACCATGTTTTTCTGTTTTTGTCTGTTTTTTTAAATTTTTAACCGTTGTATTAATTATTTTGCTTTCTTGCTTGGTTGTAAAGTTAATAAATAAATAAAATAAATAAATAAACAGACAGAGCAAAATATCCAAGCAAAATCAAGTAAGAAATTGGTTCCAACGGTAAAACTAATATATTAACATATTCATTGCCATGGTTAGAGCTAACCGGAGATCAGAGGGTTGCGGGTTCGATTCCCGTCTTGGGCTCCGAAACATTTTTCTGAGTTTGCGTTAAAGCGTGAGTAACCAACAGTTTACTATATTGAAATAACTCGAAGCTGCAAGTCACATTTATATATAACTACATCAAGTTCAAGATAGATACGACTGTATGTTGAGTAATATGTGAAATATGACCAGAAAGAGTAGAAAAGTAGTACGAGCATACTCCCAAAGGAGTGGTGAAATCAAATAAGATAAAAATGCTATGTGATTTTTGACCCAGTGTGACCATTACATAATGTGTAGAAGAACAGATACAATCGTTGTAGTAAAGGAAGAACGGAAATGCATAATAATAATTGATATTGCTTTCCCAGGATACAATAGAGTCGGAAGAAATGAATACGAAAAGACAGGAAAATATGATGAGTGAAGCGATAGCTTTATTTTCATATAGAAATCGAATAGTAACTCGATATAGAAATCGAATAGTAACTCGATTTCTATTTCAAAATGGTCTATACATATTGGACTTACACTAAATAGATTTGGAACAAGGTGCTATTAATAATTGTCGAGAGACGAGGGTGAGTATGAAGGGGATAATGGGGATGATAATGAGCAGAAGGTGGATTATAATGGACATGTGAGCATGAGGAGGAGCATGATGATGATGATGATGATGAGAAGAAGGGTGATAGTGATAAGGAGGATGAGGAGTAGGATGATTATGATTAGGAGGACGATAAAGATGATGATGATGATGATAAGGAGGACGATGATGAGTAGGATGATTATGAGTAGGAGGAGGATAAGGATGATGATGATGATGATGATGATGATAAGGAGGACGATGAGGAGTAGGATGATGATGATTAAGGAGGATAAAGATGATGATTATGATGATTGATGATGATGATGATAAGGAATACGATGAGGAGTAGGATGATGATGATTAGGTGGAGGATAAAAATGATGATGGTGATGATGATGATAAGGAAGACGATGAGGAGTAGGATGATGATGATTAGGTGGAGGATAAAGATGCTGATTATGACGACGATAAGAACGACGATGAGGAGGATAAGGTTGAGGATGCAGAGGAGGAGGATGGGAGACGAACAGGAGGAGTTGGATGAACATGAACATGAACATGAACATGAACATGAACGAACATGAACATGAACATGAACATGAACGTGGGCGTTGACGTGGGCGTGGGCGTGAGCGCGAACGTTTAATAAATAATTTGCCAATCAAACCAGGTGATAAATGATGATGATTAGGATTAAGAGAATGATGATAAGAATGATGATGATAACGATGACGATCACTGAATGACAATGATTGGTTATGTTAATAAACTTGACACTATAATGATGACGATAATGATATATTTGATGATTATTATGATAATTAAATTGTTCGAAATTATAAAAAGTGTTTTTTGGACCAAACTCAATCTCATCGCGATAATTGTCGCCGCTTGCTATCTATCGATTAGATTAGTTTACAGCAGAATAATATTTTCAAAATTTGCTTCAGTTTGGTTCATACGATGAAGGCTATGTAATCATTGAGGAGCTATTTAAGTAAAAAGAACTACTATTTTTCATTTGCACTCGATGTTCCTGATAATGTACGTGGTTCATGGTTGAACAACATTTTCCAGTGCTGAAAATATATTTATTTTATTTTATCTAACTTTGCCTTGAATAATACGTGATTTTATAAAGTAAGAGTATAAAAAATGACAATACAATAGTCAATAAATCTAAAATTAGTTACAAGGCTAGGAAAGCCGCAACACTCAATTACCAATTACTGCGGATCGATCCGTTTTAACGTATATGATTACTGAATATATATATATATATATATATATATATATAATACAAAAATAATATGATATAAAACTTAATGGCATCAAATAATACAGAAATTTACTTCTCATAAGTAAGAAGATGTCTAAAAGCAACACGTAGGAGATACACAAAGAGTACGGACACACTTAACACAAATTGACTTCCATGCACAAGGGTTTTCAGGGTTGTTATTTATGTAGAGAGTAGGGCTAACCCTCTTTACCGAGATCCCGCCTCTCAGCCCGCTGCTGCAGCCAATCAGGTTGCAGGAAAGGCCAGGATTCCGCCCGCTCACGATACAAAAAAAAAATATCTATAAGTAAGATAGAAAGTCATATTTTTGTGACTATAGCTATTGCGAAGAATCCAACACTAAGTCCTTCCGGCTGGGACTTGAACCCGAGTTTTATAAATTTTGATCTTTTGCTCACTTATTCCTCTCGACATTTATCTCAGTAATCCTCTGCAATAACATTGGACTACTATAGTGCGCTTCTACTAGAAATTGTCTTTGACTCGCGAATAATATTGAGAATTTCACTCTTCTTGGCAAAGAGATATTGCCAGTTCCTTCTGCTAGAGATCTTGGAGTAATTTTGGACGCTTCTTTGACCTGCGACGAGCATGTTACCTCAGTGGTTTCCACGTGCACTGCCAGCCTCTGTCTGATTAATCGAGTGAAACATATTTTAGATAAACAGACTTTGAAAACAATT
>JAYKKM010000430.1:277500-287500 GCA_035772405.1 Chrysogorgia sp. JL179-B06 | reverse complement strand
TGTCCATCTTAAATGATAATTGACACCATGAAAATAACTTCACAATCGTAAAGCCTCATCTCGCTAATGCATCATTTCCTTACAATTCCTTACAATTGTTTGTTGAAATTGTTGCTACGCGCAGCATGCAAACTTCTTGCCTAAGATCAGCGATATGACTTTCTCATCAGGAACGCATATTAAGAAGATGTAGATCATGCAGATGTTTTTTTAGGGATCTTACGTACGTCTCTAGTCAGATACATGGGAGCATGTAGGGAGTGGGTTTGTAGCACGGAAGGGGCGACTGTCCCCTCGTGCCTATTTCAAGAATGAAGAAGCAGGGAGAAGTGCCCTTTTACTTTGCCTTAATAAATCCTATGCTTATTTCAGAACGTTTTGAAAGAAGAAATTTGTACGACCAAATTTTATTCTGTATACAGTTTCAGTCGTACAGTTCATTTCATAATACCTTGAAATCAGTTTGCTTTTATTTTGATACTGCCAGGATAATGTACTATTTTTTCCTCGTTGGAGATAATAAACCACTGAATTTTATTCTTTTCTAAAAAAAATGAGTTTAAATTTTTATTTTCGCGCTATATAAAATAGCCGCCGAATTAATATTCTATTATACGTATATAAATTGGCCTTTATGAACTCGTTTTCATGTACGAAATTGAAAAGGATTTTAAATTTAGGATTTTTAATTGCATATAAAAGAATTTTAAATTGTCGGGCCATTAATCAATAAAGTCCATTGTACTTTCCAGTACTTTGTTCCTGCTTTCCCTAATTGGGTAGCCAAATTATCAAAATTAAACATATAATTTAGTAATCATTATAACGCTTACTAAATTGTATGTTTAATTTTCCACTTGTTATAAGACACTGGGCTTTCCATCAAGTGCCCGTCGTTAGCGCAAAATATCCAGTTGACCTCTGATGAAAGGTCCTCATTCGAAGCATTAGTAAATTAGGGCTGTTTACATGATACCGGAATTACATGATACCGCAATTACATGATACCGCAATTACATGATACCGGAATTACATTCGATATCATGTAAACATTCAAACCTTTCTAGATTTGATTAGGTACACGATGTTTTGACAGTATTCCCCCTCGCGAACGAAATATATAGGGGTATAGTGATAGAAAGGCGAGCGAGGGGATTCGTATTTCTAGTCTAGTTTGTATTTTTCTGAAACATAAGCTAATTGAAAGTGCCCATTTATGATAGTCTGCCCAACTTGATGATAGTCTGCGCATTTACTGCTCCAGCGTACGCCCTTCTATTAACTCTAGTGGGTCAATGGGATCCGTCAGGATGAAAATCGCATACGGGGAAATTGTAATGTGTATATATATGTCAGTAGATGCGCGGCCTTCCTGATAAATAGATGGATGATAGATCGATGGATGTGCGGAAATATGAAATTTATTTCTAGTGTCGAACACGAGCTAACAAGTGAGATATCCTGTCCAATAGGAGAAATAAATTTACTATTGTATATGCAATGTTCTGTTTATTAAATAAAATACTCTTATGGGGTGTTTATATGGAGGAGGGCTATATCCCTCTTGGTAGGGCTCTCTTTACCGAGATCCCGCCTTTCAGTAAGACCACATGTAAAATTTGTTTTCGTTTATATGAGGAGGGCCAGCCCTCCTTGGCGAGATCTCGCTATTGACTACCCGGGATCTCGCCTACGAGGGCTTGAAATTTTCCATGTAAACGCACTCAAGAGGGCTGGCCCTCCTAGGAGGGCTGGCAAGTCAAAACTCCGTACACGCAACAAAGTTGGTCTTCGCCCGTATATTTTAAGACAAATCTCTAATTCACAAGTTCTGTTTGTTCATATACGTAGGTTTTAAATTGAAAACTTGTGCCGGAAAATGGATTCATCGGGTTACGTGGGAAAATCCATGTTGTCAACTTGGTAAACAAGTCAGCCCTCCTAGAGGGGCTAGCCCTCCTCGAAGAGCTAGAATATTCCCATGTAAACGCGAGTTGAAATCCACCCTTTTACTAGAGCCAGCTCTACAAAGAGGGCTAGCCCTCATTCATGTAAACACCCGTTGATTGAATGTAATATTACCATAAAATAATAACAGCGAGAAGTAGGTAGAGGGTGGAACACTCTTACGTTTAAGTTTACTAATGAATTTGCCACATAATACATACATACATCATTAAGCTATACATACATGCAAGACTGGGAGTGACAAATGTTGGAAACAGGACTTCCGTCCCAATTGCTGTTCAATCCCTTACGTTAGTACAAAGTAAATAAGCTGTATCAATATTAGTAATACATACACATTTTAGGTGTAGCCAGTAGGACAATAGGTGGCTAATCTTGTTGAGTAAATGCTATTAAAGAACATTGGCAACACAAATTAAGTTTGTCTAATATGAATTAAAGAACTCGTAAAATGATAGAGTAACACCTTTTACAACTTTTCGGTATTTTACTTCGTTTTTGAAACATGTCAGTTTATTTGATGGTCTCGACGTCATGTGAAGGGTAGAGAATTTTCATTCATTAAAAAAATGTCTTATATCTCTTTAAAAGTTTACAACGTTCATTATCACGAGGAGTTATTATACGCACATTTTCGAGTAAATTTGTGGAAAAAATTATTAATTAATGAGTATGAATATTTTAATGAATATTTTAATGAGTGAAAATTCTCTACCCTGCACCTGACGTCAGAGACCATCAACCTCGTACCCAGGGCATTTTTCCTCAGCGGAAGGTCGGCGAAAATGGCCCTGGAATCGGCTGGTCCATTCTATAATGCGATTGGCTGGTCATAAAACTCAATTAATTCAGCCGAGTATAATTTATTCATCTAAATCTAAATTTTACAGCAAATTAGAAGTGATAGCTTTCGCTAGATTGGATATATGCTTCTTCATACCTTTTGTAAGAGATAACCATGGATGTATGGTGGATTATGAAGCTTGTTAGCTGCTTTTATGTTGACGAATGCTGACATGAACAACTCTGAAGAGCATTGAATATTTCTCAATCATTCAGGTGAACAAAGTACACAAAGGAAATGGAACAAAGATCACAAAAATTATCATATCTAAACACCCAGACATTCTGGGTGTCATGTGACCAGCCAATCCCAAGGCCATTTTTGCCGACCTTCCGCTGAAGCAAAATGACCTGGGAACGAGGTTGCAGAGACCATCTCATTTACATATAAAACAAACTGAAATATTTCAAAAACGAAGTAAAACACTGAAACGTTGTAAAAGTGTCACTCTATCATTTTACGAGTTCTTTCATATTAGACAAACTTAATTTTTGTTGCCAATGTACTTTATGTTTAGATTTAAATAAAGATAATTTCCATGCAGTGCAAGCTTTTAAACCAGTAGGCAAAATATTCCATAGTTCAGCAGGTCTGATGAAGTACGACTTTCTAAAGTAGTCTTGTTTATGCCTAATTATAAAGATTATATATAGTTGCTAGAATCGAAATTACGGGTCATTTTTGTAACGTGGAACGAAGGTACTTAAAGGAATATAGCAATATAAATTAACTTTATCTCATTTGAAAGAACTCGTAAAATGGTATAAGAAGACCTTTTACAATTTTCTGTATCTTTCTTGGTTTTTGAAATATTTCAGATAATTATGACAAAAGACAGTCTACAATCCGCCATCTTGTTGTAATATTTGACCTAATTAACTAGGAAATTGGTGACGTCACAAGCAGGGTAAACCTGATGAAACTACTCCATAGGTGACCGAATTTCCGCAGAAGGCTTTTTAAAATGTTGTAGGCCAATTGAAATGGAAATAGTGCAACGTAATCGAGTTTCTGGCTCATAATGACGTAAGGTTGGCAAGATAAAAATTTCACTTTGCCCTACTTATGACGTCATATGCATATAGAAATAATTCCAATATGGCGGACAGCACGCTGTTACAACGCTGTCTTTCGTCAAATTATTTCGAAAACCAAAAAAGATAAGGGAAAATTGTAAAAGGTCTTGTTATACCATTTCACGAGTACTTTCAAATGAGACAAAGTTAATTTATATTGCCATATCCCTTTAAAAAATTCTTTACATCCGTAGATATACAGAGCAGGACCATATCAAAGATTTCGCTTCTGTATTTCTAAAGGTAGATGGTTCGTTTTAATGAGTCTCTCCGTGTATGACATGTCTCTGGGACTTCTGGGGTAATTTAAAATAAATCGGAGTAGTCCTTCGCTGGACATTCTCAATAGGCAAATGTTATTTAATTTTTAAGGAGAACACAAATTGATAACGTATTCAAGCTTAGGCCTGACAATGGTGTAGTACAGTAGTTTCCTGGTGTTGACGTCTGCAAGGTCTCAGCATAATCTTTTTATAAGACCAAAGGTTTTGTTAGCTTTAGAGACAATGATTTCGATATGCTTTTACCACTAGAGGTCACTAGCCGTGGTGACACCAAGATCCAAAGTGTATGGGACACTCCTAGACTATAATTCCTGACCGTTGGAATACCTAACGTACCAACTTCTTCCTTGAGAAGTGCATAACTTTACACTTTGATGTGCTGCCCCGTCTAGACCCCACTGATAAAGACAATCCAGATCACTTTGAAATAATTCCCTATCGTCTATAGTGAATTGATCGGTCGATTCAATTTTGAATCATCCGCGTATAGAGCAATATATTGATGACTTAGATTAGATGTAACCTGCAGGAGCATCGTTGACTAGGAAGAGAAGGGGTCCACGTATGGAACATTGTGGCACACCAGACCTAACAGGGACTAGCCAGTCAGAAAAAGAGCCATGCATGACAACTCTTTGTTGTCTGCCATTAAAGTTAATGTTGAACCAAGCAAGGAGGGGGCCAGCAATGTTGTAATTTTCACGTTTGTGAAATAGAAAATTATAGACCTCTTTCATAACGGCGGCTAGTTTAAATTTTCTTTTATATGCATGCAAATTAGCATTTCTGGTCTCGTTACAAAGCAAAGATTCTTTGGAATTACAGACACATAGCTAGACCTCTTTAATAATGGCGGCTAATTTAAATATTCCTTTATGTGCATCTAAATTAGCCTTTATGGCCTCGTTTGTGTTTCTACAATTCAAAATAATCTTTGCTTCCTAACGAGGTTGTAAAGGCTAATTTATATGCACATAAAATAATATTTAAAATGGTATCCATTATGAAAGAGGTCTATGAGGCTAATTTAAATAATTATTTAAATAAAAAATAATAATTAAATAAATAATAATATTTATTAGTGCTAATTATAAATTATTTTTATTATATATTAATTATATTCACTATAATTATTTAAATAATTTTTTGAATTAAAGAACATTTAATTTGGGTGCCATTATGAAGATATAGTGGTAGATAGGCTTTGGCCCATTGTGCTAAAAAAATTGGCATATTATGCTAATAGCACTGCTCTCAATTTTGCCTAATTATGCTAAAAATTATGCTAGAATTCACAAATTATGCTCGATATTCTCACATAAATGCTCGATATTCTCACAGATTCTTACATAAATTCAACAACTCAAAAAATGTTTGACGCCATTTTGGCAGTAGTGTTTACAACCTCGTGGCTCGTTCCCAGGCTTTTTGCTCGGCAGTTCAGGTGTACAGTGTACTGCAGTGCACAGTCTGCACTACTACTTCCCACAATGAAAGTGAAACTATGAAAGCGGTCTTGTAACAAGTTTCTGACTTTCTAGACTACCAAATGAGTAATATTACCTTTTATGCTTAAAAAAGTGCTAAAATTTTAGGATTATGCTCGAGCAGTGCTCGTTTTAGAAATTATGCTTTTTTGCTCCCATTATGCTAAAAATTATGCTGGCACAATGGGCCAAAGCCTAGTGGTAGACCTCCAATGTGATAATGATGTCAGGCAAATGTCAAAACGTAATTTACCTTATTAAATTAATTATTTAATCTTGTAAATTAATTATTCATGTTATAAAATTAATTTTAGAAATTTTCTTGAGCAAAGAGCTTTTTTTAAAAACTGTATTATTTCGTTCGTTTATGAGGATATATCAAACAAAATTATAAAGTGAGAAATATATCTTGATAAAGAAATAATGCTTTCCAAATTTTGTGTAGAAGTGCAAATTAATAGCCATTAGTATAATTTCTGACCTTAAACTTTATCACATAACTAGAAATCACACTTAAATCACACTTATTTTGTGACCAGAATAAGTTTATTCGTTCCAGTCCCCTTTTGGAATCAGCATTTTGATGTATGGTTTCTAAAACATGACGATATTTTTTCAAAATGGCGATTATATGCAAAAACTTAGCATAAAGACACTGTATACATCAGATTTCTCTCAATATAGAACTGTCTAAGGGTAGCCCGCCATTTCAACAGCTCTAACCATTTGGTTTCAGACATTAAAGTCTGTGCCATCCTTCCCATCTCAGGTCGTAACGATAACCGCAAACGGCAAGAGAAGCGTCTCATTTTTAAACTTGGTACCACACATCCTCTTGGTCTTAACGAACGTTTTTCTTTTATTTAATTTCCCACAAGTTTTTTGTTATTATAGTTTGGTCGAAACTTTTTTATTATTAGCCTATGCACTTTCATTCCTTTTCAAATTTTTTGTTTCTTACTGCTTTACTATATCGCCTAATCCCTAATATTGGACCTGTCGTTTCTCCCTCCCCCTCTCTCTGATCGACTGTAAAAATAGTAAATGATTTAACTTTTCGCATCTCATTAATTATCAGTTTGTTTATCTCCCGTGCATTTGATTGGCTACTTTCTACTTGTGACACCCTTTTGGCATATATATAAGCCCTATTTATTTTATTTCATCTCGTCTTACTCTGATGAAGGGCTCCGCTCGAAACGTCAGTATTTCGTCACTAAATTCTAGGCAGTTTACCACAGCTTTTCACTTTGCTATATATTCAAAACACTGTCTACGCAGCACTTTACTTTTTTACTTTTTTACTACTAAGGGTAAGAAAGTTGTTTATCGTATAATTATTTATATTTTTACGTCCGTTTTGATCATTAGTGAGTTGAAAGCTGTCAAGCGTGAAGAAAACATCGAGCATTGTATTTACAAATTATATCTAACACAGTTCAAAAAACTTCTCATTTGAATATTCAGTTCAGGTCTGAAATTATACTAAAACAATTAGTCACCTCAGTGTCGTGATTAACAATTAGACAACGAGCCCGCGTTTTCTATGAGCAGATAGTAAACGAGGCGGAGCCGAGTTGACTATCGCTCATAGAAAACAAGGGCGAGTTGTCTAATTGTTTTAGTATAAATTTACAAGTTACTAACCCAAGAAATAATTTTTCAACAAATATGTTTTATGAAAAAAAGTAGATATTCTTTCGAAATCACACGACTTTTACCCAGAGGTTTATATCAGCGATAGTAACTCCTGCGATAGCCAATGAAAATTGAGGATTTGTGATAGAACCTTGTCAATTTATACTAATCACCGATAGTCATCTCGACTTCAGTGACTAACTGTTAAATAATCAAAATATTAAATTGAAGTCCTCCGCCCAAAAAACCCCAACAACTCTTTGAATTGGACGCAAACAAGTCTGGTTTCGTCGGATTCTTTCGATTGTCATCTATATATATATTATATTATAATATATTATATTTATGTTGAAATAAATTAACCTTTACAAGGTATATTAGCGACATGAATAGCAACACATTCTAGATAAAATGTAAAAAAATGCCCTTTTGGCTCTCGATACACAATGTTGCAAATCGACTGAACCTAGGGTTAACTAACGGTTTGGTTTGAGTTCAAGTTTTGGTATCTAAATCCTGTTGCTGTGATGTAACATAATGGGAAAATTAAGGTTTGTTTACACATTGCGATTAATCGGCCCAATTTATGGTTTAGATGCATGTTAAGGATGAGAAACTGTCAGCGGAATGATTTGTGGGCTCGTAATCCTTGTTCTTCTTCCTATTTCTGCTTACTTATCATGCATCTATTCTGATCGGCCCGCTCACTTAGCTATTGTCCGCCGATGGCAGAAAATGAAGCCTGCAAAATTCGAAAGGTGCCACCACTAAGGGATCAAAGTTGCAGTAAATCTGTAGGTAGGTCATGAATCGTTGTGCCCAGTAATTTGAAAAATGTCTTCTGGTCCTCTTTATAGCAAAATTATTTTACTTTGTCGATGGTAAGAGCACATAAACCATCAAAAAACCTCATAGGAACCTGAGTTGGTCCTTTAGTAATGGCGGACTTCCGGCTTCATTTTCTGAACAATATATATAGTTGCTCGATCCAGTCTTCTTTCGAGATCAGTTGGCCCGCTTAATCGCAGTGTGTAAGCATACGTTATAACTCTAATTATCCGCGGTTCCTTTCCAAAGCAAGACAAGATTGAAGGTGTTATCTAACACAGTCACTGTCTTTGTTGCTCAAGCTCTTTGTTGTCTGAACTGAGGTACACGAGGGATATACCGTAGTTTGGAGGTTCACGAGGGATACTCTTTGTACAAAGAAATGCCGTCTCCTGAGATAAAGAATTGAAACTGTTCAACTCTTTTGGTTAATGTTTATCTGAGCACTTATATTTCAGTCGTCGTAGCATTAGCCTCTCTCGCAGGTACTTTGAGTTAGCGTCGCTAAATGGATCGTAGATCTCGCTGTGATGTCATATGCCTATTGTCTACTTGACTATCTTTTTCATTTTCTTCTTCCTCTGGTTAATGGTGTCGGTGAAATCCCGAGATAGAGGAACATGACGGCTTTCTGTCCCGGTCTAGTTATTCGCGGAGGTTTTATATCTCCGTTTGATTTTATAGCGATGAACACGTCGTGCTTGTTCACTCTGTAGTATTTGTGAGAGGCGAACGAATGGAAAAAGTTTTCTTCTGCGACCTCTTTAAAAAGGCTGTCGTCATCAGGATGTCTCTGTAACGAAATAGTGGGAAAAGAATGTGATAAATGAGATGAAATCATGTGAACAGCAGCAAATTATATTTAAAGTGCAAATGAATCGAAAATTAAGTTTATCTTATTTGAAAAAACTCTTAAAGTGCCCTTCACCTCAAAATGTTTTATTGTCTTATTTGGAAGAACTTTTAAAATGATAAAGTAACTTCTTTTGAAGATTTTCACTTCTTTTGACCGCGCGGCCGATATGATTTATGACCCGCACGGGATACGAATTTCATATAGTGGAGCGCGTTTATTATGCTATTTATATACAGTAGAACCAAAACTCAGACAAACAAACCAAAATTGAATCTCAAGGGATTGCTAAATAGCCATTTTCTATTTTTGCGAATGCAAGAATAATCAAGAATAAATTATAGACTCAAACAAACATACATACTGACGTCATACCGCGTTTCGCTATTGATAAAGCATGTCGGAGTGGCCGATCTGTATGTATATGGAATGCAGGCGAGCCGAAGTAACTCCCCAAACAGATGACCTCACCTCGAATGCTTATCGTATACTTGTGAAATAAAACAATAACTCATGGAATGTGGATAATTGTTATTTGAATATTGGGAGTATAATTCTTTCCCAGAGGAGTTGAGATGTCGAGGTTGAATTAAGCGTATTAAGTTGGTTCGGTTTGCAGTGTGCCTGATCGCTTTCGTGTTCCTAAAAGTGTGAACAAAGAGAGGTCATTCCTGTGTAAAGCTGTTACGAAGAAACCGCGTACAACACAAAATGGGTTATAAAATTGTTTAGATTGGAGTGGCAGCAAAATCGAAGAAATAAGAAAGCAAGTATGGAGACAGTCGGGGTTGATTTAGTTGTACAAGGTGGAAGATTTAACAGTCGCACTGCCACGAATGTCGGCCTGTATACTGTTCAGTGTTAGCTTCGGCTTTGTAAGTTTATTTGCGATGTGGCGAAGAGGAATGACGAGAGATACCCTTCTAGTTCTAAAGGCGGATTTCTAGTCACCTCGCACTAAGCAACTCGCTGCGAGCAATTAGGCAAGCTCGCTGCGAGTGTTTTAGCTCTCGTGGCAAATA
>JAYKKM010000430.1:255000-272500 GCA_035772405.1 Chrysogorgia sp. JL179-B06 | reverse complement strand
AATTTGCAATTACTAGCATAAACCAAGAAATCATCGCAAATGGCAGTCATTTTGAATTTTTGTTTCCATAGTAACATTAAAGTGCCTCTAACCTCAAATTTTTTTATTGTCTTATTTGGAAGAACGTTTAAAATGATAAAGTAACTTCTTTTGAAGATTTTCACTTCTTCGCTTTCTTTTTGAGATATATCAGTTTGTTTGATATGCAAATATCTGGAATTTCGTCACACATGCATAATGAGTTATCAGAGAATGTTATATATCTTTGCGTTCATCAAATAAAAACACTAAAGTGTGAATAACACGTGTGCGTGTTTCTCCCACAACACCAAACTTCTCGATTTTAAAGGATTTCGTTCGAGAATGAAAGAGATACACACATTTCTCCAATAAGTCATTATGTATGTGTGACGAAATTCCAGACATTTGCATATCAAACAAACTGATATATCTCAAAAAATCTTCAAAAGAAGTTACTTTATCATTTTAAAAGTTCTTCTTTTAAAAATAAAATATTTTGAGGTTATGGGCACTTTAATTGCAGTCCCGGAGTACACTCTTCTCGACAATGAGAATGCAGTGCTGAATTTTATCATGCATATAATAAGTATAGGTTAGTCACTTAGTATAGGTTATTTACTTCATTTTGTTATGCTAGTGATTTAACAAAAATGAAGTGGATAATTCTGTGATATTTAATTAAGTGAAATTTAGTAGCTGATTTACTATTCAAGGTCACTAACCTATATAATAACCACAATACATCAAAGAGAATCGTCTTCAAAATGAACTAATGTTTGTTATTGACAACCCAAGGTTGGTTTTGTTATTGTTTGACACAATGTTATGTTATTGCTGGCGACCAGCAATGTGCTATTATTAATCTATATACATGCTACAAATACTTTTATATAATAACATGTCTACTACGCAACCTCTGATTGGTTAATACCCGTGTTTATACCCAGGCCATCCAAACACGAGATTTCAAGGAAACAGTCTAGTGTATTATTGTTCTTTTATAAAAGAAATACCTAATGATTTGCGTATTTTCTCAACTCTCGCAACATCCCAGCGTGTTTGGATCAGGTCATCCAAACACGCAAACCCATTATAGGTATTTCTTTAATCCGCATTCGATAGTTTGCACAGATGGGGGTAAATCAGGAATGTGTGCGGACAAACATTATAACGAATGTGCATGCATTATGTGCTCATATTTCTCCAGTAAAATTACTACATTATTTTGACGCTATCTGTGTTATGTTAGCGAAAAAAATGATATCGTAGAACACTTAATGAAGGTGCTCGTATAGGGGTTATTTATTACTACAAGCTTCAGTAATTTAAAACAAATACGGTCTTTTCAACTGTTACTGTATCAGTATGAGTGTTATAAGCAATATTAAATTCAGCAAATTAAACTCGAACTGGAAAATTGCTGTTCGCTCACATTAATTCTAGTGTTACTTGTAGTAAATGCAACCACGAGGAAATATAGTTATTACATCGTTACCACGTACGCTTTGAGCATGTTGGGGTCGGCAGCACACTAATCTTGAATTGGGTCCCTGTGTTTCGTGTCCAGACCTCTTCGCGTATGATGTTTTGTGACGTAGGTTTCAGTTTCGGGTCAGGCGAGAAGGCTAGTTTCCTCGCCCGCACTGCCGCAACCTGAAAAATCAGCCCGCACAGCTGGGAAGACACAAAGTTGCTACGCTCGACCGCCAGATGTCGTTCAATTCAGAAATATTACAAACGTGAAGTTCGATTTTGGTAAACTTCGCGATGCTTGGTCGTTTCAAGTAAATGTTGTTCGAATTAGATGGTGTTCAAATGGTCATATTGAAAGTTGACATTGTAAACGCGCCATAGATTACCGTATGTTATTTTAATATTAGAAGGCTATAAATGATCGCCTTGATACGTGGTTTAGATTGTTATCGAGTGGAAACAGCGTCTTAATTCAAGGAGACACTATAACCTCAATGTTTTTGACAACGGTGACATCCCGCATGATTTCCGTATGTTATTTAATTAATATTAGAAGGGTATCCCCGTTCGCTTGTTCGACTCGGACGTTAAATCAGCAAATATTACAAACGCCGTGAAGTTCGATTTGGCAATCTACTTTGTTGTTTGAATGGAAAATTTATAACATCACTAGGCTTGCTCTTTCGAGTAAATGTTGTTCGAATTTTTCAAATGCATGGTCACATTGAAATTTGACATTATAAACGCGCCATAATTCTGCTGGCATGCCTGATCCTGAACACTGCTCCAACCAGAGGCAGCGTTTCACTTCTGATAAGAACTCCTAGTACAGCTACACGGAGTATCATCTACAGCTAAACAGTTATCGGGGCCTTGGAACAAAGTTGTCGTGAGGCATATAATAGCGCGAGTGATAGGGAGAATTCAGTAGTTAAAAAACGATCATACACATCGCAGGTTTAACATGACATATTATACAGCTACTTATAAATATCGTAGTATTGTTATATAATAACTGAAGCTTGCATAATATCCTTTACAAGCATCTTTTTTAATAGACCTTACCCATTATGACGTTGCACATGTGGAGAAAAGCAAACAACAACCCATATATAACAATACTGACCTCTCTACAGGCCTCCTCATGGCCCCACAGGACAAAGGAACTATATACGGACACTATAAAGTGCCTGACAGAAACTGAAATACCGGTGTAGTGATTTAGCAGAAAAAAAGGTGATACGAACGACGACGACCCATTATGACGTTCGAATCTATTAGTGACTACTACTACCAGAATTCCTTGCGAGATTTTCTTTCTCATGCTAATGTTGAACTCCCTCTGGGAAACGGAAAACACTACAATTTCTCGAATTAAAATCACAAAACATGTACCGAAAAGGATTCTGGTAGTATAGTAGTCACTAATAGATTCATGCGTCATAATGGGTAAGCTGTCTATTGTTTAATGACATTGATTACTTATTCCTTCAATACAACGCAGACTTCAAAATAATGTGGTAATTAGTAACGAAACTTTTTTGTTTCTTGACAAAGGGGCTGGACCCCGAAACGTTGAAAATAAAGTTTTTTAAACAGTTTTTATCGTGATTGAATTAAATATATATATATATATATATAATTAGCGAGTCTAAATACACAACACACGTACATATATATATATATATAGGTACTGTTATGTATTTAGACTCGCTAATTCCAAATATGTGTTCAGTTTAATGTTTAGTTTCAATTTGAACTTTTGAGACAGAGGCACGGTCAGAACAGTCAGTGATTTCATATTACATTCGCCGCTTTATCTCGAGCAAACTTCCAAAGTAGCGGCGAAGCGATACACAACCTTCTTGTATACAGAGGGTTTATATATTGTACAGGTATACTGATTCGCAGACCAGGGTTCAATTCCCAATTGGGGCAGTCACTTTTTCCATATATGTGTTCACAAAAATGATCAACATTTACCTGCAACTTTAGGCGTCCTCGTTGATTTATTGAAAGGTAGCGTTTCGTTGAAATGTTTATCAATCTTACAATACTGGTGGCGATGGATTGAATCTCAAAATCCGCTAGACAGAAGAAAAAATATCATCATCGTCATCACTTCAAGGCCTTGAAGTTGCATTTTTCGCAACTGGTCCCGGTTTGGTCTTAAAATGTATATATTCCAACACTCAAAATTTTCCTTCACCCTAAATCCTTAGAACATGTAGTTTAATCGAGTGAAATGCCAAATGTTATCAGATTTAAAACACGAGGGCGTAGCCCGAGTGTTTAGATCTGATAAAACACTGCTGCTCGTTTATTAAACGGCTTGAAAAACGACCCATTTGATAAGTTCATTGGCGCAGTATTTTGAAAATCAATGTTGTCTAAGCCGAGAAAATCAATGATCACATATAAAACCTACGACATGGTAGTGATTTCCTTTGTGTTTTGCTCATGAATTATTAATGAGTTTTATATTATATATATATATATATATATAAATTTGGTATTAGAATTATTCTGCAAAATTGAAACGACACTAGTGGCATTCAAGCTTGTATGTTTTATTCAGCTCCTAATGATTAAAATGATAATGATATGCGTAATTTTGATTAATGACGATATTCAGTACTTGCAGACAGAAATCGCTACTATACATAGAATGTTTTAAAGGTGGGAAACGCCCCAGTCACTGATCTTTGTAACAAGTTAGATCAAATAATTTCCCAACGTAACCAGGTGATAAATCAGACATAGTTTGACGCTGCTCTGGCTTTAAAAAAAATTTTAACGTAACTTTAAAAGTTACTGTCAATGACCCAACGTTTCGACACTCCAATCTAGTGTCTTCATCAGGGGTGATCGTTGTAAAGTTAGGATCCCTATTTATACCCCCACAGAACCGATGATGACGTTATCTATTAACAAGATGCAAATAAGCTTCTGGCAATAAACCACCGTCATCGCGATTGAATGGGTGGTACCGCGGATTAGTGGTAATAATTTTGGAATTTTCCCACGCAATCTCGTGGTAGGTTACGCACGCGTGCTCCGACAAGCAGAATTTTCCGGCTTTTTGGAAAAGAAAACAGCCTTTTGGTGTTCTTTTAAACGCGTACGAAACTGACGTTTAGTCTGACCGATGAACTCTTGATCACAGTCGTTGTAAGGAATGGAATAAATAGCGTCTTTCCTCTGTTGCTTCGCAATACGATCCTGAGGTTTTGCAAAAATATGACGCAACGTCAAGAAAGGTTTTTGAGCAACTTTTACGTTGAAACTACTAGATCAGTGACACCAACTCATTATGATGGTGGTGATGATAATGATGAGCATATATGGAATTATGAGGATGATGATAGTGATGAGGGAGATAGTGGTGCTGATTGATGACGATAATGGTGATTATTATAGTGATGCATTGTGACATTACACGATAATGACTTTAATAAGTAATTGAAATGTAGAAACATCCCGAGGACCAGTCGGAAAACGAATGCATCAAACAATATATACAATTACCTTACGATAGAAAACATATGCCAGTTGAGCGGGATTTTCTATTACACAAATGCGATATTTGGTGATATTCTTACCTCTGGAATTTACTTGAAAGCTACCAACTGGCGTCAGGTTTTTGTTCACCTGAAGATACAAGCCATTGGCTGACAATAACCTTACAGTTCGTCTGTTTGTTGGATGACTTAGTTGTAGGTGAGTTCGGCTGAAGTTGTATACTTTTAGAAGAGGTCTTTGAGGACTGTTCATATGCGGTACTTTCTTGCGTCGTTTGTTCTTAGGCATTGAGCTGACAAGGTCCACGCATAGTATCATCAGAAGGATAACCTGTGAAAAAAACACCAGAGAGAATATTAAACCGTAGAAATGCCTGTGGTTCTAGAACAGTTGTGTATACATAATAGTGGAAGTACGTTATATATATGTACTAGTGTACACTTATATACATATATATTACTATGTGGTCGTTACTAATGTACAACTGCAGAATCTGATGTTATATTGGTACTGCAGTTAACCTACAGCAAGCAGTCCTGAGAAACGCATCCTTGAATTTCTCATTTCTCGTCAGAGGACTATAGAATCTTCAAAACAATGGTCTTGAATGTGGAGCAAAATAAACCCAGGTGCAACAGTCATAATAATAATAATAATAAAAATCGTAATTCTGATCAAGCGGTTATAGATATCTTGATGAGGTGGAGGTGAATCAGTTTGATTGATCCAGTCAATTTTTTTCACCATATAGCATCGTCATATTAACTTGGCACGTACTTGTTGTTTTAGCTGTTTGCTCTTATTGGGTTATCGTTCAAAGTATTATAGTCTCAAAGAAAGAAAAAACGGTTCGTTTTAAGGCATCCTCATGTTTCACTCAATGCGACAGCTAATGTCATTAGGTCATGGATGTTTTCAGGGTTTATCTCTCAATGCTGAAATGTTGACATGGAATTACGCGGTCTAATCAACCAAAGAAATTACAAATACCTCTTAGCTTACATATCTATACCCATAGTAAATGGCCTAGCAATCAGTTTGACCTAAAACGCACTTAGCACCATTTATTTGGATAGAGCCCGATGGCGCTTTATTCCGACTAGTTTCCCTTGCCGCCTATTGAGCAACCAGTTTGTGAAAGTCGACACGCGGAAGAGATATAATAGACGCTGATATTTATCCATTTCAAAAATGCTTTCTGATTTATGTTTTCGTCAGCCCACGCTTGTAATAATATTAATGATGACGTTGTGTAAGTCTAAAACAACGGAATGGTATAAATTAACGGGCGATGTAAACAGCTCAGTTGCGAGCTCATGTGAGTGTCAATGTATATGTTTACACATATTTCGCATTGATTCATTAGTGTAAAACTGATAAACATTATATTGTACGGCTATATGTCTGTTTCATTCCATTGTATACTATATATGTTATATTAACACAGCATATATATATATGCTATATGCCCTATATGCTATATGCTATATGCTATATATATGCTGTATGCTTAAACAGCCCAGAACTTTGAAGCCTGACAAACCAAGTGGACTAACTCCGTTGGTCTATTTTCCAACCAGACCACACATGAACTTTAATCATCGTCATCAACTTGAATGTGTTTGATCGACGCCAATGAGTGGATTAACGTAATTTGTTGAAAATACTCCTCGATAATAGTGAGCATTTTGGAATAACGTCATCATGGAAACGTAGCAATACTCTAATGCTTCTAGAGGCTTGCAGGCCAAATCGAAAACGTTCCAGGGAGCAATATGTGTGATTCATTTTATTTATGTGGCAAGAATGATATATAAGCTACTGTATGGATACGTCGTTTTTTGCTTTGCTGTAGGAAAACAGCGGTGCGCTGTTGAGCTCTATGACGTGCGATTTCTTCTCTTAATCTCATTTCAGGTGGCGTTGACCATAGCATAAGTATTCCGACAGCCTTCTTACGAGGTTTTCGCTGCGGGAATAAAATTAATCGTATCTTCCAGTAGAAATTAGACACTACTGAATTCGCAACATCGTTGCATATTATTAGATATTAAATAATGGCCAACAATGCAATTATATGCGAAGATGTTCATTAAAATTATTGTTTCATCGTGAAACCGGCGGAAAAGGCATCTCGACCCCTCTCTATAAATATATAAATATACAAATATACAAATATAGAAATATGTAAATATGTAAATATATAAATATGTAAATATGTAAATATGTAAATATGTAAATATGTAAATTTGTAAATATGTAAATATGTAAATATGTAAATAATTATGTAAATATGTAAATATGTAAATATGTAAATATGTAAATATGTAAATATGTAATTCGCAAATGCGCAAATGCGCAAATGCGCAAATATATAAATATATAAAAACATGTAAGCATGTAAGTGTGTAAACACAAACGTGTGAACATGTAAACATGTAATTGTATAAATATGAGAATATATAAATATAATGAATATGTGAATATATAAATATGTGAATATATAAATATGTGAATATATAAATATGTGAATGGTCATTGGAAATAGCGTAAACAGATTAAACAAAAATAGTGAGCTGTGTAGGTAGTGTATTATGATCATATAGAAGAAAAGGTAGTTGCTCGAGTATAGGGTAAACAAGTCAATTCAAATTTATTCACCACATTGAAGATATTACAATTTTTTTTACAAGTAAATAAATAACAGTGGCAAGGTAGCCCAATAAGAAACCAGAAGGCTTATAGGTCTCGGGTTACCTTTTTAAGAGTACAATCTATAATATGGATGCGAGCATGACGATACAGAATTATATTAAAGTGAATGAAAAATCAGATGTAAAATAAACGACTGATTTAAATAAATCAGTGCATCACGAATATTCTGGTTAAGGGCATTAAAAAAATTTGAACCCTGATAGTTTACAGAAAATTGTCTAATTTTTCTCCTACAGGAAGGAGGATAGTAGAATTTAGAATTTCTTGTATTATAATTGTGACTACTTGATTTGTAATTAAGAAAAAATTATCAAAACTTCGAGGGAGTAATTTGTTGTGATATAAATACATAAATTTGCCGAAGTTAAGTAGATAAATTTTATCAAATTTGAGGATCTTATATTTCTCAAACATTGGATCAGTGTGAACATCAAATGCTTCCTTGTCAACAATTCTAATAACACGCTTCTGGAGCAAAACAATACCGTTAAGACTAGTTGGATACGTATAGAGCCCCAGACAGCAACACAATACTTAATATATGGATAAACAAGAGAATAATACAGCATATATAAAGCTGATTTTGAAAGGCAGATTGCTAATAAGATAAAAATGTTGATCTGTGTAGGCGTGTATCGTCAAATAGAAATAAATGTTCAGGTGGTGAACTTCTGAATAATAAGGTGAAGAGATTTAAAGTGATGAGGTAAAAGCAGTGAGCTACGTTGGTGGTGTATTCTCAAATAGAAATGATAAAACTTAAGGTGATGAATTGCTGAAATAGTATAAACAGATTACTAATTATGAGACAAAACTCGTGTGATCTATTTCTATTTTTATTTTATTTTTTTATATTTACCCATAAATAGAACGTAAAATAGAATAAAAATAGAAGTAGTTCAAATAAAGCCACTTATCTATAAATAAGAAATGAAAATAAGAAATAAGAAAATAGAAATCGATATTCGAATGGAGCCACTTATTTATATAAGAAATAGATATCAGATAAGTGGCACTATTTAGATAAATATACAAATATAATGAAATAAGAGATAGACATTCAAATACAGCCACTTATATATCTATCTATAGCAAGTTGTTCACTTTCTCTAACTACCGAATTAGTGTAAACAGAACCAGCTGTTGTGGTCTAGTGGTTACCACACGTCTGAGCTGGGGGACACAGGTTCAAATCCTAGGTCGGACCACCACTCAGGGTCTTAAAAATAATTGAGGAGAAAGTGCTGCCTTTGCAATAATACCAGCAAATGGTAAGACGTTCGGGTCTTCTCGGATAATGACCTTAAATCGTCGGCCCTCGGAACGGCCTATCGATGCGCACTAAGCATAACCAGGCAAGCGTTTTGATCTGCATATATACACTTAATTTAGCAGTGTTTAGCGAACACGTAATAAGTGCAAAATCAGACCTCGGCATGTAAAATAATACTCATCAAGTGTATTGTTACAGTACATCGATGTTGCGTTGTTTTAACAATCCTTAAAAGTAAATCAGAATATTACTCATTTAACACTGTTATGGTGTAAATGTACGCTATAATAGAATGCGGCAGGTTAACATTACCTAAGTATATCTTTACATCAGTGTAAAAGCCACTTTATTATGACCAAATAGAAGTAAAGTTGTTTTGGTAATGAAGATGTTTGTCTCTTCTCTTTATTCATATTACAAAATATTGTAAAGCGGACTAGCTGCTGCATACTTACAAGGTTCATTGTTATTGGCGCCTGGCGCGACAATTAAGTACTACCTCTCGAACACTCATGTTAATTCATTAAGCAGTCCAATATAGTAATGTGACAACTCGTTAGGGTGAAAAGTCGAAAAGACAACAGACGTTTTGACGAGAGTAGCTTTACCAGTTAGTTAAGCCTGGTTTTCTGAGACCCCATGAGGCTAAAATCCTACAACTTAAGATCATCGAAAGCTCCAATAATAAAAGATCCAAAAGAAACTCGTACTTTCCAAGACATTGCTGCCTCTGTCTTCAATAGTCTAGCTCCTGATGTAAGAAACATAAAGGATTATGGATTCTTTTACAAATCAGTTAAAGATCTTTTGTAACATGCAAGTTATTGATT
Organism: Chrysogorgia sp. JL179-B06; assembly: GCA_035772405.1. Taxonomy (NCBI): domain Eukaryota; kingdom Metazoa; phylum Cnidaria; class Anthozoa; order Scleralcyonacea; family Chrysogorgiidae; genus Chrysogorgia; species Chrysogorgia sp. JL179-B06. The sequence goes on along the minus strand of JAYKKM010000430.1, from coordinate 262,666 downwards.
TCTCGCTCCATTATAATTAATTAGACCGTTATTATCAGACTGTTTCGTTACAAACCACTAATATTTCCATATACTTATTCATAACATATCTTGTAAATATATGTAGTTTATTAACTAGATCGATCTTAGAAATAATACATATACCTATAAGCATTTGGTTTATCATCGTATTTGGATTTTAGGTTATTTAACTTAATTTTAGTCTATTTAAATTATTGATACCACTAACTATGTGCAGGCGAAGAGCCACTTTGTGGATGAACTGTATTAAAGTCATTATTATTATTATTATTATTATTATTATTATTATTATTATTATTATTATTATTATTATTATTAGAATTGTCAAAAATGGGACGTATGGTTTTTCACTAATACCTTGTAGTTGTACATCGTCGCAAAGAACAGACTTGCTTGTTTTACGACTGATAATTATTGTAATGGTGATATACGGTCGTTCATAGCATCCCTATATAAGCAACTGGACTCAACACGGCCAAGACATGCGACATATGCACCTCAAATGGGATTAATCTCGAGCTTAACTTCATGAAAATACTCGCAGTTGCATTTATTTTTATTTATTAACAGTTCACCGCACAAGCAAATTTACTTCAAGAATGTGACATTGAGAATAGCAAGGCTGCTAAAGTGATAAATATGAATAACAAAAGATGTGAATCACTTGAGGTGATTCGAGTCAATTCAAGTGATTGAAGTGTCCGATAACCCCAATATGATATTACTGATATAAATTGTACGTAAGTGAAAGTTGATGTGTTAAAAAATGTGTTACGATTACCAAAATGTGTTACGATTATCAAAACGTGTTATGATACCAAAATGTGTTACGATACGTATGTGTTACGTTACGAGAAATATTCAATGCTATTCAGAGTTGTTCATGTCCGCATTCGTCGGCCTAAAAGCTGCGAAAAAGCTTAATAATCCACCATACTATGCTTCTTCATACCTTTTGTAAGAGATAACCATGGATGTATTACATCCATGGTTATCTCTTACAAAAGGTATGAAGAAGCATATATCCAATTTAGCGAAAGCTATCACTTCTAATTTGCTGTAAAATCTGAAGACAGCATTCAGATTTATAAAATACGAGCGGCAGATCTGTATGGGCATTTACAATGGTTAATTGTGAAATGAATCAATGAACGATGCTATAGGCTTAATTAGTATTCATAACTTTGTTAAAGATCGTCCTAATCAGTATTCAATCTTTATTGAGCTTTACAAAGCTATATACATGTGACCAAAATACCACGCTGTGATTGTGGCTTAGCCTCATTAATTATTCATGATAATATATATATTATATACTAGAGATTTTATCAGCTTTTCACTAAACCTCAACCAGTCCCATCACATGGTATAACCTGGTTCACACGAAAGCATAATGGCATAATCATAAGGACAAGACAAAAGGCAAAACAAAGGAATGAAGTCAAGCCTGCGAGATAAATATGGACATAATCATATAAGAGGCATAAGCCAAGCATAAGAAGAATAAGGCTGGAGCAAAACAAAAGAGGAAACAAAGAAAAATTCTCGTTATTTTGTCTTCGTATATACGTCCCAGAGCAAAAGTTATGCTTTGTTTGCATATGCTTAATATATCGTTCGTGTGAACAAGGCTTAATGAGTGTGCGACAAAGAAATCTTTATAGAACATATCAACGCAACGCTCAAATCATATAAAACACTTTGGCATTGATCACTATTCACTTCAAGCTATCAGTAATATCGTAATTTGGGGTTATAATATTGACCACAGGTCATATGACCACTGGTCATAATATTGACGCACTTTCAGTGATGTAGTGATGAAGAATTCTTGCCCTCTATACATTTCCACCGTTTGTTATTCCACCGGTGCTAGCACAATGCAACATTAACCGCGAGGAAATAATAGATTCCTTCAAGGTTCTAAGCTATAAATATTATGTCAGTCTTCAAAACGCGTCGGAAATATGTTCCTATAATCCTTTTATTTACTCAATTCAACTTTAACCTTAGCCGCTCAGTGTGCACTCGGCGCGGTGTTAATAACGCAGCATTGTTATAATACTTGTGATAGAACAAAGTTCATACCCAGACGGGATCAGCAGGAAGTTTTAAACTCTTTTCGAGCCGGGTTTAATGCGTATTTCTCTTCTCGCTGTCAGCGTTTTTCTCAAGTCACTTATCCGAAGTACATTATCAGGTAATGCGGCATTGATGCTGTATCACTCCAAATATATTAGACTATATGTATGTTAACGCGATCTCGCGGTTAACAAATTGGACTACCGCATCAAAACTAAATCCAATCGCTTCCTAAGCCGTTACATAAACGTTGTACTGTAATCCGTCAGTGCAATGCACGCATGCAGGAGAGAGATATATTTCATAAGTGGGGTTAACATTACACGTCTTCATGGAGAAGCGAATGTTATCACGTAGCCAGACTCCGAGCAAACAATTTATAAGCGCCTTAATTGGTTAACCCTTCCTCCAAGATGTGGAAAAACAAAATATTAAAAATTTAAAACATATAGCGAGTCCTGAAGAGAAAGACTGATAATTCGAGTAAGGTTCGTTCAATCTCGATATGTTCAATCAGCCCAGGGATTGATATAGCAGAAGGGAAGTTCTAAAGAAGCTCCTGAACCACAAAATTCTTCGCACGAGGATCAAAATTACTCCTGCCAAAATTGGAACCTCACTATACAACCATTATGAAAACATTTGTGGAAACACCATGTATAGATAATTTTATTAGCTGAGCTTTCGTCTCGTAGGATTTGAGACTTCATCAGAGCAAACATTTTGTTTGCTCTGATGAAGTCTCGAGTCCTACGAGACGAAAGCTCATCTAATAAAATTATCTACATAGTGTTTCCACAAATGTTTTCATAATTATTAATCACCACCATGCGATTGCATGATAATTTAATATACAACCATGCTGCGGAATATGGTAAAAGGAGGGCACCGACGGAAGAAGGATGCTGAATTCCACTATATTCTGAGCAATTCGGACATACATAGTATCTGCAGGACAGAAGACATTGAGCGAGTTTGTCAAACGCCAACAACGAAAATATCTCGCCCATCTTGCACGACAGCTAGCCAAATAAGACATTAGAAAAGCAACTGCTTTTCAACAGCAACAAAGCAACCAAAGCTGGAAGACAGATAACTCTGCAGAGCGCACTGAACAATGAACAATGCACTGCAGATTATGTTTACAAAAAAGCTTTGAAAAGGGATTATTAGAACTGCGGTTGACTCTTCTGAGTTTTGGCCACTGATCGACGTCTGACAATGTTGGACAGAGCTAAACCAAATGATGATGATGATGATGATGATGATGACTTAGACATATTTTCAGCTACCCGAATACCTAAAGAATTGATGAGTGGATAAGACGATCTTATAGGCTGCCAGTTTATTGGCGATATAGCTAAAATAATTACGAATATCGCGTTTACAGCTTGCGCCAAAAAGATTTATTGGGTCAATAGTCGAACTTAATTAAGTAAAACTGAAAGGAAAAACTCATGCAAAATAAATACTGATATCGAGACTATAACATACATTATTTATTATTATTATTATTATTATTATTATTATTATTATTATTATTATTATTATTATTATTATTATTATTATTATTATATATATATTATATATATATTATTATTATAATTATAATTATAATTATTATTATTATTATTACTATTATTATAAACCCGGGAGCAAATGTATCTGCTGGAGCGCGGCTAGATGTTCATGCAAGGCGCTTTTGGGAAAGACAAATATCTGCCTTTTTTGATGTCCGCGTTTGTCACCCAAACGCAGAATCTTATGAAGATCTCAGTCCCAAACAAATTTACAGAAAGCACGAAAACGAGAAGAAACGTATGTATGTCAAAAGAGTGACGGAAATCGAGCAAGGAACGTTCACACCACTCGTTTTCACTACAACCGGAGGAATGGGAGAGGAATGCAGGCATACGATATCACAGCCGACTTGCTGAGTTGATAGCAGACAAGAAAGGAGAGATATACTCACAAACAATATCGTGGATAAGAGCAAAGATATCATTCTCCATCCTTAGATCTGCCTTGTTGTGTTTAAGAGGCTCGAGAACACTTAGAAGAGTACAATGCAACATTAAAGACATAGACTTAGATATAGAGACCGTGATGGCAATAATTCATTAATTTTGTAATTTTTTTAAATTAGTGAGTTATATAATCTTATATATATTGGACTTTAGTTTTAATTATTATTTTTATATGAATTTATTGTAAATAATTATCATAATATAGTTTTGAATATACGGACAGCAAATTTTAAGAAATAATAACTATTCTATATTGAACAAATTGTATCATCAGTACCTTGAATGTAAAATATGTTGACATTATTGTTATAAAGGAAATTTAATTATTATTATCATTATTATTATTATTATTATTATTATTATTATTATCAATTAGTTTTAGAATTATTATTATTATTATTATGTAATGATTGTAATTATAATTTATATACATATATATATATATATTATCTTCAAAATTTTAAATTGTAATCTACCTGCTGTAAAGAAGACTATTATTATTATTATTATAATTTAATTAAACAATTGGTTTTGTATTTTAACTATATTATTGTATTTTTGTATTTTAACTATATAATTGTATTTTAACTATATTATCATTATTATTAATAATTTAATATTATTATTATTATTATTATTATTCAGTTTTAGCGTTCATTTGCATTGCATGTGTGGGTTTTGCATTATAATTATGCATTTGGTTGTATCCTAAATGATTTGACCCAAAGACAATCTTCTGTCGTAATTCCATCTATGTCTGCTTCGAGCCAAATGAAATGAATCGAACTTAATTGAGACAAACGCAATTACATAAATTAAGCGAACTTTCACCTCGAATTTAAATACTGATTTGTTTGAGATGTAATATGAAACACTCGGAAGAGATTTTCATCAGGATAAAAAACCTCGACTTCGCTTCGGTTTTCAACAAACGTCTCGGTGCTTGGATATCCTGATGAAACACTCTTCCTCGTGTTTCATATATTACTTCAACAATTGCCTATATAACGCGGTAAAACACTTATTTATATATGTTTACTTTTAAGCAAGTTTGCATAAGATGTGTTGAAAATATATCTATGATAGCCTCTTGGAATGTATGTATTACTGATAAATCCTTGGGAATTTTAAATCCTTAGCAGTGAAATCGCAAAGATTCTTGACCATTCAAGAAGGAATAATTAATCATGCAGACGACTTATAGGAGATTGGACTTGAGTTCGAAGAGAGACAGTTCGGATTAAGCTAGTATATAATGCACTCGGGCAAAACAATTAATTTGTTCCCTCTAGATGTTAAAGCGATGAGTCTACAGAAGAATAGCAAGAGATTAAGATATTGAACTTGACCGATAACTATAATTATATCTTTTATCTTGACTTGGAGATTAAAAGAAAGAATCGAACTAACTAAACAATGGCAAATTTTAGACATGCACCAATTTTATCGATTCTTGTTAACCCTCTTACATCAGTGGATCGAAATTTGCGTCAACAGGAAGACGCATATTTCGCTGATGCTGCAGTCTGCCTGATCAGGTACATTGCTAAAAATAATGCTGATACACTTCTAAAAATAATGCTCCAGCGAACATTTGAGTAATTAGGATTATAAGGAAAATATATGAAGAAGAGCAGTTAAAAACACGACCGAATTGTCGTGTTTCTCCTGAGGTGTAAATTGTATGGAACCCTTCTCACGGACGACTCTTCTGAGTTTTGGCCACTCGACGTCTGACGATGTTGGACAGAGCTAAACCAAATGATGATGATTGCAGGTTCCACAGCTAAAGAGCCTTGCAATTATAGAAAGAGAAATCTTCTAATTTGATTAACAAATCATAAATCTTTATAGCTTTCATTATCTTGATTCTAAAAGCTATACCGCGCAGTCACTGCCGATTATTTACACAGGTGCGTGGTCACTTAGTGAAATAAGATTAAAGTTTGCGCACGAATTAAAACCTCCAAAATATCTTGTCATAAAGTAGTTTTTTTATAGCGGCGAATGAGAACGATTATTATACACAGATTTTGTGATCGATCATCTCGTGTCTGACAAGTTAAGTAAAAGAAGATACGAGACAAAACCAAAACATGCATCACTTGACTAAACAACAACAAAAACAAGTAAGAATGGCATTGGAAGTATTTGACATTTAAATATTTATAACTACGTTAGTTACTCTATAATAACACTATACGTAATATATAATTAAGTATAACGACGCATGACTGTGGTAGGTTGAAGTCGTGGCTAAGGAGGAAATCGAACTTAAATTGAGATGCGATTTTAAGTTGTATTTTTTTAGAATATATTATAGTTATAAGTAGCCATGTATAAATTTCAATCTAATGTCCTCTTGGATGTGATCGATTTATAATTAGTAATGTTTGTCTTAATTCATATATATAACCGCTTCGACTGCCAACGTTCCTTTAAATCTTTAGTAAAAGGCCAGGGTTTTTCAGTTTGTTTTGCTTACAATAGTTTTCGTTGTTTTTTCCTCCATATGTATTTTTCTACACTAAAATTGATTCGATAGCTGTTTCGATAATTATACGTCATCAATTCACCATTTACTTAAATGAATACAAGAAGCTTCGGCGACTTCCCGATGAAACACGAAACATCTTACAATACTCGAAAGAGTTCAATCGTAACTATAAGCTGGTGAACGTCTGCAAAGCGAGAGAATAAACATATAGAAAAACGTCTATTACGAACCTACACGAAGGGAACGGACATTATACTATACACAAATACGTTACATTACAACAGTATACAGGCTTTGTCTAATTAGAAGTCTAAAGATTCGTGTAAAGACGATGACGTTATAATGTTTGGTTATTTCATGTTGTGCCTTACCTTTGCCTTTGGATTAAAAACGTCAACCATGATTTGAGATGACCACAGTGTTGAATGAACTCGTAGTTTGGAAGTGCTGGTCCAACCAACTTGTGCTAACCACTATTCGTGTAGTTGCCAATGCTTTCCGTCTAACGTGCAGTTCGTATCGTGACTGCCTTTGAAACGCAGAGGAGGGTTTTTATCCTTATATCATGCGGGGACTCCCTGCCAGGACGTAAGGGTTATCCACACAGGTCAGTTATCTTTCCTATTCCCTTAGCCATGCCCAAGCTGTGCGCTGAGCCGTGCCGATGACTAAAGCGTTCCGTGGTCGTCCCGCAGTTTCCTTTCGGCGCTTAAAAATAACGTGCTAAAGGTTTCCCTCCGGTCTTTCTTTTGCCGAGTCACTTCCCTATATTTCATTCTAGAATCGTCTCGGCTTTAAGCATTCGTTAAATGTTTGAGATAGCACTATAAATAGAGAACTCGATATAACCTGGTATATAACTCGAATATATACACACGTCCACGACTGCATTACTAAAAAGTATATTGCAGGCGTTGATCCTATTAACGATAATTATCTGTCAATAGCTCTGTCGTCCAAATGTTTCGTTTACACGCTAAATCGCGTAGCTAGACAAATGCGAGGCAAATTCCGAATCGCCTGGTGCCGCTATTTCACC
>JAYKKM010000430.1:190000-250000 GCA_035772405.1 Chrysogorgia sp. JL179-B06 | reverse complement strand
ATGAGACATCAAATTAGGTTCAAGATTTTATGCATTTAATGTTAACAAAGAAACTATATTAGCCAGACACTAAACCTATTTTTCGAGCATCACAGTTTGATTTGCTTGCCAACTCGGAGCTTCTAATGATCTCTCGTCAATTTACATTATGCAAATATGCAAGCTTCAAAATCAGCTCATCAGATACAATAGAAAGCTCAATCCAGTCCTATTTTTGAGATCAGTGGTATACAGCTTAATAGTATCGACATAAATAATAAATTATTCACATGTGGTAAGCTTCATTTTGCATCTTGTCTTGTGATTAATAAAGTTAATTTGCAAAGATTTCACATGAATATATCGAGCAGAGAATCTAACTATCATCTTCATCTGAATCACTGTCTTCGAGCAAACCCTTAGAATATCTTTCGTGCAGTTTTCATGCAACTTTGATCGTTAGCATGTACAACCATTTGTCTAGCTCTGAAGGCATAAAGTCAATTGCAAAAGGATATAAGAAGGCTGGCGTAACTGATGTTGTTAGTGGCTCAAAGAAACTTCCACCAGAAGATCCCTTTGAAGACCTGGATGTTTACAAATATTGCGCGGACTCTAGGACAATATGTACCTAATCTTAACTTGTTCCAGTTTGTTTAGAAAGGTTGAAGTTCAGATATTTTTAGAAAATACAATGATGTTGACAACGCTTTCGCGAAATTTAATGCCCTTTTTTCATTTTCCCCTATCGAAAACGCGAAAATAAACCTCGCGAAATACTGTCTCAGTACCAGGTACGCGCGATATTAAGTATACGAAATCAGCTCATCAGATACAATAGAAAGCTCAATCCAGTCCTATTTTTGAGATCAGTGGCATTTTTACGCGTTCAGGACGACGGTAATTCGTAGAGAGTTGAGAACTGTTATTTCGATTATAAAATAACATTTTCAAAAGGTATGTTTTGATTGGCTAAATGCCATGTTTCTATTTAACAATTAGTCACTGAAGTCGAGGTGATTATCGGTGAATATTTACCGAGCCGCGAGGTAAATAATTATAATGATAATCACCGTGGCTGAGGTGACTAATTGTTTTTAGTATAATTTCATATATTCATGAACTGAATATCCAATTGCGAAGTTTGAAACAGACAGTTTGAACTGTGTTAGATATAATTTGTAAACCCAATGCTCGATGTTTTATCTAATTTTATCTCGATGTTTAACGGCCTAACGCCCGGAATTTTTTACTACGGGATTTATGATTCAGGGGGTTAGGGGGGATGGTAAACACTGTTTTGGATCGCAAAGACCGTTTGCTGAATGGGAAGACTGCATCACGGACAGTTGTTTCGTCCTATTTCGGACAAAAATAGCTCATTCCCGATTTCTGATTGACCTATATAGACACTACTCATTCAGTTGACAGTTTACTTTTAAAGTGACACTACGATGAAAATTCACCCCCGTCTTTTAGATTTTCTTTAGCATAGAATAGTATTTCACGGTCGAAAGTAATCATCGATGTAAAAAATAACTAAAAAATGGTATTTTGAAGTAAGTATTTTGAGTTCTGAGATCACTACTATTTAGCCCACCATTACTAAGGCCGCGTACACACCATATGTACTTCTGGTACGTATTCCATATAAGGAAGTGACCGACGAGCAAATAGAAGGCATTGACGAGCAAATACAAGTTAACGAACAAATACATGGCACTCGTACCAACCCACTGGATGTGGGATTATTAACACGTTACGATATGTTCGATTATCCGCTCTTTTTAAGAAAACTACGTTTGCTAGCAGGATAAGCTGTATGATATTGTAAACAGATAATTTATCTTTGTTTTAATATATATTGTAGCTTTGGGAGTTGATTATTTCTCAAGAAAACGTTCGTGGAAGACAGCCGTATTTTTGTTTACAAATGGTATCCGTATTAGGAAAATTATATTTTGGAACGTTCGATTATCCGCGCTTTTAAAGAGAACTAAGTTAGCTACCGGGATAAAGCTGTACGTATATGTTGTAAATAGATCATTTAACTTTCCTTTGATATATTGTATATAGCTAGCTTTGGGGTGGTTTATTTCTCAAGAAAACGTTTGCCAAAGGGTTAGGACCTTTGTTGTTTTGGGGTCGGTTACAATCCAATTAACTAGGAGGCTGGTACGAGGGTTCAACGTGTCAGCTATTTGCTCGTTAATTCACTCTATTTGCTCGCCAATGCCTTCTATTTGCGCCTCCTTATAAGGAATATACGTACTAGATACCCCTATCGTACACACGGAAACGTTTTTTTGCGTTTTTGTATTGTTTCAAGTAATGAGCTGGTTGTTCTCGATTCCCTTGAGAACAGTAAACAATAGAAAAATGCAGGAAAACGTTTCCGTGTGTATACGGGGGCTAAGAACGTGTTCCAAGTGAGCCCGCAATTTCAAAAGGTAATAATCTTTTTGACGTCAGATTCTTAATGCTACGCCTGAATTTCAGTCGATGTTACTTGTTTTCTTGTTTTCATGGAGAAGTAGCTGAAATATCCAGCCTTTCCGACGAAGAATTTGAAAAACGACCTTGATCACTATGGATTTACTTGAAGAATAACCATGTGCATGGAGTCTTCGCGTTGAGAATGTGATATCACTTCGTTACGCTCAACAACTCCAGATTCGGAGTCAGAAAAATAATACTTGACATCGTCGAATCGCACAACGGTTTCGACCGAGTAATATTTAGCAGCTCTGCTTTATAAATACGTAAAAATATATCGATAGGTAAAAATTTGATTGTAGTACCACTAACTGTTTTATACAGAACTGAGTTGATTATGATGTAATACTTTTTGATGATATATGCATGTTTTAGAGCAGTGTGGTATATCCTGCAGATGTTTATGTACATGCATGTTTATATATAAATCATGTTTATATACAGTGTTTATATCATGTTTATATACATGTATAATCATGTTTATAATCATGTTTATACACATGTTTATATGTAAATACATGTTTATATATAAATACATGTTTATATATAAATACATGTTTATATATAAATACATGTTTATATATAAATCAATTATATACACGTTTATACATAAATCATGTTTATATATACACTACCAAGTTCAAACGTCTAGATTCTGACCCTGTCAAACGTACCATCAGTCGCGAGAACAAACTCCGTACTTTTCTCCACAGTTTGAAAAAAGATAAGATTATTTCTGATATATACTATATCAGAAACTTGCCGCTACGGGCTCCCGACCTGGTATATTATACGCACTTCCTAAGGTGCATCATAGTAGTAGAAGGGATGGTTTGGAAGGTCTGCAAAGGTCATTGTTCTATATTGTTGTTCACTATCACGGTCAATGGGAACGTATTGTATTTTCTGTATAATGAAGCAGTTATCCAATAACAACGTTCGGGTTTAATTAGTGTTAGTCCTTCATCGTCACGTGTTGTGAGTCCTTCGCCGTCACGTGTCCATAGAATTTCCTTTCTCCAACCAATAACAAACACTTTCTCCAATACAAATAACATGACCATTGCGTCATCTTGAAAGACAATGGAGCTTCCAAACCATCTCCCTCTACTAACTATGGGTCACATAAAACCAATGTTGCATTTAGATCAATTCTTTCTACCATAGACACACATTATTATAATCTTGCTAAGTATCTTGTTTCTCTTTTACGCGATATTTCGATCAGTCGGTTTACTTTTCCACACCAATAATATTTTCATGGCAAGTTTTGACATCTTTTCACCAATGTCCCACTCGATGAAACTATAGATATTATTATTCATAAGCTTTTTCGTAATTCGACTCACTTTCTTGGTTTCTCATATATTCAGTTTAGGAAACTTTTATCTTTTGCAGTCAAGAATTGTCATTTTCTTTTCAATGGTGTTCTTTATGAACAAGTCGATATGGCGTTGCTATGGGCTCTCCTTTAGGTCCGTTATTTGCTAATAATTTTTCACGAGCCGGAACACTTGGGAGTCTCGACTTTAACGGACAAGAAGCTGTCTCAGCGTTCACTTTCACTCTAGCGAAACTTGCCACCCCGTTTCTTTTGATAACTTTTCTGTTCTTTCTTCGTGTAATTCAACATTTGAATCAGAGAAAGTTTACTTATATCTAAATTGAAGCCTTGCCTCAACGGAAACGTCAGTTCCGACCACTTTCTTTGTTTTGACTCTGATTTCATTGGCTTATTATTAACACTGTAAATATATTTAAATAATAGTTTTCACATCTTGTATTCGCATTTGTTACGAGATTACATGGCTCTCGATATTCGAATTTTAAGTTGGGCTCTAATATTCATTTTACGTTAAAGGGGAACTGTACCCAAAAAATAAATTACTTTTAAATAAAAGGCCTTTAAGAAATAACGTTTTCATTCTCGTATTTTATGCTTCTGGACGCCGCCATTTTCGAGTTTGTTCGACGGCTCAAGATTGTGTTGATTGGTTTTCGGTGGTTTTCTTTTCAATTTTGTTGAGTGCTTGTCTTTTGTTCCTTGCACTCAAGTGACGTCAAAATTGAAAAGAAAGCCCCGCTGGACCTCGAGTATGAGTCGTCGAGCAAACAGAAAATGACGGCGTCCAGAAGCATAAAATACGAAAATGAAAACGTTATTTCTCGAGTACAAGAGCAGATACCGTAAAACTATTAACATTTCTAAACATTATACTTAAAAGGCCTTTTATTTAAAAGTAATTTATTTTTGGGTACAGTTCCCCTTTAAATAAAAGCCGGGAAACAAAACTTACTAAATAAAAGAACTAAAATGGTTTCCAAGTGTCATCACGAAATTTTACGCCAAAAGTCTCATCCACCTGTAGAACAAGGTGACATGTCATAATCAGCTATCTAACGCGATAAATAGATGAACAGAAGTGAGAAGCAAAACTTACTCAGTTACCTGACGATCGCCTCACCGCGTGAAACTCGGAGTAGCGACATCATCTTTTTACTTTATTCTAATACGCTCTACCGTCAAGGTATCAAACACTACAAAATTTAGTGTATATATACATGTACATATATATCTATATACAAACACACATTGTCTAATTACACACGGCCTCTGTGTTTGCGCAGTTGGGTCAGTGAAATGACAATCATAAATATACAATGTCTGGCCACCATCGACAACTGTGAACAGCTGCTTTGCTCTCTTGGAGCTTGTCAGCACAGTGTAGCTGATGCAGAGACCGTGTGGAATTGTGTATTTACCATTTTTTATCCCGCATCCCGTCTCTTGACTGTGCTGGCCCACCATCAGCTACTCGGGCACCAAGAGAGCGAAACAGCTGCCCACAGTTGCTCATGATGGTGGTCAGACACTATTTATGATTGTCATTTCACAGGACCGTGTGGAATTGGACAATATATATATATTATATATATATATATATATATATATATATTATGTAATATTTACAAACCGCGCAGGAGGTCTATATCAGATTTAAAACCCGAGGCGATAGCCGAGTATTTTAGAGCTGATACAGACCGTACTGCAAAATTTGTAAATGTCTTCTAAACAGAATCATTTCATGCGTTCATTGGCGTAGTAATTTTGAAAATTATCGTTATCTCCGCCGTTACTACGAGGGAGAAATTTCGAGCGGGTCTATATCAGATATATTTTCCTTTGTGTTTTGCTTATGAATTAATTATTAGGTTTTGAAATATAAATTATACACAAGCGATTGCCGGTGACAAACAGCGGTCATGCGCACATCCAGAGAGCGTGAAGCGGTATAGGCCGGCCAGAGTGCTCAAACTACCACAAGGGTAGTGGGCATTGCATTATCGTTAAAGGGCACCTACACCAACTTCACAGAGTGCTCAACAACACCTCAGTGAAGGAGCGTAATAGTACAATATCTACAGACATATGTTTCGCCGTATATATAAACTTTATATATAAACTTTATTCTTTAAAATGTCACTACTCGGAGTTTCACGCTCATGCGGTGATCATCAGTGACATTTTAAAGAATAAAGTTTATATATTTATAACTAGCTCTACCTTTTTTGGTATTGAGCACACTTGTCTATCAACTAACAATTTTTATACATCTTGAGATATAAATTTAAAATTTATAATTTAAAATTTAAAACTGTATTTTTATTCTTCTTAACCAAGTATTATATATATATATATATATATATATATATATATATATATATATATATATATATATATATATATATATATATATATATATATATATATATATATATATATATATATATATATATATATATATATATATATATATATATATATATATATATATATATATATATATATATATATATATATATATATATATATATATATATATATATATATATATATATATATATATATAATATATATATATAGCAAAGTGAAAAGGTGGTAAACTGCCAAGAATTTAGTGACGAGATACTGACGTTTCGAGCGGAGCCCTTCATCAGAGTAAGACGAGATAAAATAAAATAAATAGGGCTTATATAATGCCAAAAGGGTGTCTACTACTTTTTTTACTTTTTTACTTTTTTACTTTTTTACTTTTTTACTTTTTTACTATATATATATATATATATATGAATATATATATATATATATGAATATGAATATGAATATGAATATGAATATATATATGAATATGAATATGAAATATAATTGAAAATACTTCTTCAGGCAAATAAAAATTATATATATATATATATATATATATATATATATATATATATATATATATATATATATATATATATATATATATATATATATATATATATATATATATATATATATATATATATATATATATATATATATATATATATATATATATATATATATATATATATATATATATATATATATATATATATATATATATATATATATATATATATATATATATATATATATATATATATATATATATATATATATATATATATATATATATATATATATATATATATATATATATATATATATATATACAAAGTTTTCGTGAGAAATGGATCACTGCCGCGGCGAGATTATCACCATCGCTTGCGAGCCGATTATAACCGTTATTCTATTAATTATAGTTAGCACAGCTACATCAACAAACATAATATCTTCAATTACCGACACGGCGATGTTTTTACTATCGATGTCGTTCTTAAACTGCGTGCATGAAATGATGAAAATAACCGCTCGTATTTTGAACAAGGACATCATCTTCAAGAACTGAAATTTATCATTGTCTTTTTCTAAGATGAAAAATGTTGTTGTTCAAAGGCACGCCTTAAAGACCCGTTTACTCGGGCGATTTTTGCTGCTATTTTTCTCTTTTTAACAAGTGCGATCGAATGGATTGACTTACGAATGTATTGAACCATTTGGGCAGCTCTGTGACGTTCAATACTTTAAATTAGTAAGTCATCCACTATATCGCATTCGTCAGGGTCAGAAAAATCGCAGTAAAAATCGCAGTAAAAATTACGTTGCTTTATCGCTGTCGAAGTGAGCGGAAAATCCTTCTCTAAATTAACCACTAAGTATTTATCATCACTTTCTTAGGATTATCGCGTATTACCCCACCTATATCCCACTGGAATGAGCGCAAGTTTCGTAGGATCAGCGGGAGGAAGACACCCGTTTGCGTATTAACTGCGCAACCAGTACGATAGTTCCCGGTGACGCACTGCGGGACAAGACAGGTACTGATCACTATTTCGTATTCATTAAATTAGATTTCCGACCAACATTTAATCTGCGTCTTCTGCTTTGCTGCGCTTCAGACTAACTCCGCGGGTAAACAATGATATGGTCTTTTATTTTTAAAATAGAACGTCTGTGAAACGTAAGGGAAGAAATCGATCATTTCCCATATTTTAGGGGCGCAATACAACGTAATGGAACAGCGGTGTCCTTCGCACTTCACGCAAAACATAGAAAGGGGGATTTTGTCCTATATAATCGCGTAATTTTTCGCGTTATCGCGCTGCGCATGTTTCTTTCTTTTAAGAGTCGGCAATCGGGTACTGTATATTCGCTATGCGAATTGTTTTTCCTGATTTGAAGTATAGAGAGGCGTTAGTTAAGGCCGCCATCCCTCAATATCTTCAAGACGCGAACTACTATCTACTCATTTATTTAATGATATTATTAATAACAAAGATCACAAGCTTGCAGAACTTTTGCCGCCTAGGTCTAGCCATTACAAACAGATCTGAGAAATAAGAGACTTTTTAATACTGCTGTATACAGATCGATATAGGAAATCATTTATTATCAGTTACAGCATGTAAATATTTAAATAATTTTCCCATATATTTCGCATGTAAATATGCTATTTTTAGTTGTTATGTAGTATTTAAAACACGAGAAGGAGCATTTTAGATATGATAAAACGCGAGTTCGAGTGTTTTAAATAGCTTCAAAAACAATTGATTGTACTGGGGAGTGTACTGGTTTTTATTTTCTATTAAAGGTAAATTGGGTTGATGTATGAAATGCAAATTAGCAGGAATTTTATATAAAGTTCGTAAAGACTTTATATAATTTTCATGCTGATTAGTATTCATGGTTTTATCAGGTATAAAAGCCTTGCGTGTGACTAAATACGGAAATGTGATTGGACAATTAGGTTAATGAATATTAATGAGTTTTTGAAATATATTTCACATATTAATATTTTATATATTTATATTTCTATTGTAATGTATACACGTCATTCAGTCGTATAGATTGCAATGTGTGTTTTATTTAATAATGTATATCTTTAATGTATATCTCTAATGTATATCTTTTTTGCGCAGTTAGCTTTCTTTTGTTACTGTATATCTTCAATAACGTCGCAATATATCTTTATTAAAATAGCAATATGTTTATCCGGCCAAAAAAGCTCGCTTCATTAATTGGATCACCACATAATTTGATCATCCTATATTAATTTGAATTAGTTAAATGATCAAAGAAGATGATATGGTTATGAAATTTCACAAAAATTGTTTTGATCAACTGTTTTATATACCAAAAGTAAAAATAACTGCGTTGGCTTGCGGAGTTTAGAGTTATTTGTAATTCAGTTTATAGTTAGTTAAAAATTGTAATAAAAATATCCCACGCCAAACCACATATACATATAAACTATATTTACTATAACAATAGAGATATTAAGAAAAAAATTACAGTCACTATACGCCATAACATTATAAAAATTAATTTACGCTTGTTTGCCATGAATGCCGTGTGTCTACTACCGTAATTGAGAATCAAGCAATCGACTAAATATCATGACCTATGACCTACGTAATAATAATGAATATGATATGGCGTATATTAAACGTCACAAGGTGTCCTGATCATTGTGACCAATCTGAAATGAAGCATATTAAAACTATTGAAAAAATTTGCCTGAAATGTATATAACCATTATTAATATATATACGGTATATATATTTATACAATCACGTGACTTATATATTTTCATTGGTTCTTGCCCATATTCTTTTAAAGGACATATACATGGATGGCGGATCAATACACGTAAGCAGCTGTGTTTTTCTTTTTTCATGCCCCAACAGCTTTGATAAACCTTTGGGGTTGTTTTTGATTGTATAAAACAAATAGTGTATATTTGTAAATAGTGTATATATATATATATATATATATATATATATATATATATATATATATATATATATATATATATATATATATATATATATATATATATATATATATATATATATATATATATATATATATATATATATATATATATATATATATATATATATATATATATATATTTATATATATATATATATATATATATATATATATATATATATATATTTATTTATATTGACTGCCCCATATAGGCTGTACATATATCAATCGAACCAGTACATCTTTGTAACCGTAGTTCTCCATCTGTGATCTGTGTACTGTCTCGGTCGTAGCTCAATGGTTGAGCCTCTCATGCCCGGCAATCAGGTTACAGGTTCGACATAGCTGTCCATGACTCCGTGTATCGCTAATTATATAGCTTATTCAATGTAAGAGAACGATATACACGGTAACGGAAGTAGTTGGTTGGAAAACATGACAAATGACATAGTTCACACATTCACACGTATGGGTGTGATCAACAATGGGTGAAAATGTCACAGCTGAACTGGGACGAATTTTAAACAGGTTTCACACCTTGATCCGCTCGAATCAGAGCTGTAAATGTTAAGTCATGGTCTTGATTGACGTTTTAGGCAGAGCTAGACTAGGGTAACATGACAAGTTATGACAAGGAGACTCACTTTAAAGGTGTTAATTAATACTCGCCAAATGAAAGTACCTATAACCCTTTTTTATTATTTATAAATATTCTAAAACAAAAATTAGACGAAAATAAAATGATCGAAGTAAACTTAGTTATTGAGAATAAGGCTTGATTGGCTCACGAACACGAGTATTCCATTTTAGCAGATTATATCAACCTTTATAAAGTGCTTATTCGGCGTTTGGGGATTTTACATATTTGTGATCTTCGGAATCTCTTGATAAGAATTGTTAAATATCTTGTCATGCAAAAATTTCATCTTCATACCTTTTACCCCTGCTAAAGTGATTTATACTATTCACAGGAAATGACGTCAAAGCGGGGACACGTAAAAACATTGCACATTGATTCAACAGTGAAATACAATGAAAGTTTGGGAATTGAGCGAATTTTGTCAAAACGTGTACATGTGTGTTTAAAGTTCAAAGCCAAACTTTCTTTGTATTTCACTGTTGAATTAGTGTGCAATGACTTCGCGTGCACCTGCTTTGACGTCATTTCCTGTGAACAGGGCCGTAATCAGAACATTTTCACGGGGGTGTAAGCTCACTTCAACCGACTGACGCACGAGCTTGTACCGACTATATGCTATCGATCGAAGCTTGTCAAAATATTGTCTTTCCGTTGGGTGCCTACTAAAATGACCCTGGTCAGCTGTTGAAATGGTTAATTCGGTCGTACGTTAATAACGCACTCTCAATACGGAATGAAAATATGATGACATTTTAATAAATTTATGTCTTCGGTGTTCGCTCGTTGATTACATTTACATATACAAAATTTGTGAGTCTTAAATTTGGTAGTTTGAAATTAATTTAAACTGACAAGTGCTAAAAGTTAATGATTCTACTTGGTCGTGTTAAATCGAACACGTCTAAATTATAACTTCTGCCGACTAAAATATAACTTCTGCCGACTAAAATATAACTTCTGCCGACTAAAATATAACTTCTGCCGACTGAACTCGTAAAAAGATTTTTGGGTGAATTGTAAATCAACTTTAACAGGAGAAAAGGCATGAAGATGAAATTTAGATATATTACATTTCTTCTTGGCATATATAACCCAAAGAATACGACTATGTGTAATCCCCAAAGCCCGGATAT
This sequence comes from Chrysogorgia sp. JL179-B06, assembly GCA_035772405.1. Classification (NCBI taxonomy): domain Eukaryota; kingdom Metazoa; phylum Cnidaria; class Anthozoa; order Scleralcyonacea; family Chrysogorgiidae; genus Chrysogorgia; species Chrysogorgia sp. JL179-B06. Next base: position 238,551 of record JAYKKM010000430.1, on the reverse strand, counting down.
AGGCACTTTAACACCTGAGTTTGCAAAAACTTCCCTAACTGCAGATTATCCATCATATTCACCAACAACATTCTTGGACTTCCATGCACGTCATCTTCGCTTGCAATCCGATTTATTACTTTCCGAAAAAAACGCAAATTAATGACATCATTATATATAGATTCCTTGCCACAAATGCTGATACAAAACTGAAAACATACAACTGCTTTTCCATTAAATAACATTATTATATATATGGCTTAATTTGCTCGTTAGTGGTCTCAAAGTTCAGTTTGCATTCTGATTGGTTCCCGTGACCTGTTTTTATACAAACCGGTCGGTCATTACAAGACAACTGAAAAGTTTTAAACAATTGCGAAAACATTGTGGAAATGTGAGAAATTTGAAGAACCATATGATAAAACGGCCTTATTAACCTCTTCAAATTTCTCACATTTCGTTGTACTGAAAGACCGCTAGCAGAGTATTTTTGCCGTAATTAAAAACCATGGGTATATATAATCCCCCCAAAATATCGAGCAAGCACTTCAACAGAAAAAAAATATTCGAGCCGAAGAACAAACAGACAAAAAATATGGAACAAGCCTTTGAGTTCAAAATTGGAAAATGTTCCCTTTTTCTGAAATAAGAATGCCCTTTTTGTAAATGTGGCACGTGGTCGTTAAGGTTTGGCTACGGCATATTGCCTATAATGGGAAGAATTAGTGTATACCCTTTTCGTAGAAGAATGACATAATGACATTGTTATTTGCGGTAGAAAAACGTAAAAGTTATTTATAAAATATGATATAATCATTATACGTTTCCAGCATATTAATGGCGCTACTTGAAGTATTCTATTTCTAAAAGAAATACCGCTGAAATGTATACAGGTAATAATAAAAATAATAATTATAAACAAAATAAAACAAATGGAAGTTACAACGTTTTAAATTATTTAGAAATAACCAAGGTGCCCCTTTTTGGCGGTGCCGTGCAAGTACCGTAGAATCCCGCTATAAGCCCGCCCCTCCCCCCCCCCCCCCGATTATAAGCCCCCGGTTATAAGGCCATCTGTTTGGTAACATAAAATACCTTCCGGTTATAAGCCCTCCCGGATATAAGCCCACCTTCCATTAGCACCTTTTATAGTAAAAATAACAACGAAAAAAACAGAGAAACAGCGCAACTAGCGTTGAAACAAAACTTTTACTGATAATATGTTTCAACAATTCAGCATTCTCATTAATATGGCAAGTTAATTGGATAACTTTGCTGTAGGTGACATTGGACATTACTAAAATTTCAGAGTTCAGTACTTCAGTTGGCGTTATGATGTCTCCTTACGACGCATTTTGTTTTTGTCGTATTCTTTTCACATCGACTTTGTGGTTTTTGTCGCCTAATATAAAGTAAACACATGGTAATTCAATGCCGACGATTTAGAGTTTCATTTTGACAGTGATGACGATGACGACGACGACGAAGATCATTTCGAGGCAGCTACATAACTTGTGTAGCAGATTTTGTTATAGACATACGCGACGTTACTATATTTGTCACTTTTATAGAAATTTGAAGCGGTATAACTTGAACTTTTAAGTTGCGCCGGGTTTTTTAATAACGTTTCATATGGAATGGATTGTTTTTGGAATAGTTCTCTGCCCAAAATCAGAAATCTTCTTTATTTGTTATTGTTTTTGCACTTGCGATATTAAGCAAAACGTCGAGCAATAAAGTGCCAACATAGTTTATCTGTTACGTTTTGAAACGTTTTTTCTATCCCGCTTATTAGCCCTCCCGGTTATAAGCCCCCCCCCCCCCCCGGTTAATTTTATCGCAGCGATCACCAGCATTGCTGAGTCATTGCTTCCCGAACTCTACGTACAAAAAAGCGCAAGAAGCCTCCACGCAGGAGAGTGACTCAGTGGTACTGTATGCCACAACGGCTGCTTTTATATGTATGATGAATTAGATACTATATATCGGCAATGTGCATTAACCCATTCAGTGTTTATAGTAATGATCCTATTTAATACACGAGGTGTTGTAGACATTTTTGTCTACATTTTTGTCTGTTTTGGGAGAAACTATAATAAAAATAAAACCTCATCCCTCAAGTTTTTACATTTTGAGTAAGTTCTAATGCAAGTAATAATAATAAATAATAATAATAAAAGACGTATTAGGATAGTCAGAGATTGAATCATGATAATGTATAATATATATATATATATATATATATATATCCTTTAGGTCATATTGAGCGCTCTACAGGATGAACCATTGTCGCTTACGCATTGTGCGCACGCTCACTGAGCGCTCTGACATGGTTTTTGATGTCCCACATTTTGTGTGGCATCAAGGGTGACTGTTAATAGCAGTATTATTTATTTGCAGTATTATTTATTTTATATATATATATATATATATATATATAAATAAACGGAACGAATTAGCCTCCGCGTGTAGACACAAAGCACCATTCCTTTTTAAGAATTTTAAAATATAAACTATGAACAATATTGCATTTTTAAGCCGAACCTTGTATGAACATCATAATTAGCATTTTATAATTAGCATTTTTATAATTATAATTAGCATTTTAATACATTAGGGATATTATGTGAATAATTAAAACACTACAAACTTTCTGAAGACGGAGGAACACCTCCAGAAACTTAAAGTAAAATGTTTGTATGAACGTGTAGTCTATTTTATTATTAGTATATATATATATTTCATCTCGTCTTACTCTGATGAAGGGCTCCGCTCGAAACGTCAGTATATCGTCACTAAATTCTTGGCAGTTTACCACCTTTTCACTTTGCTATATATATATATATATATATATATATATATATATATATATATATATATATATATATATATATATATATATATATATATATATATATATATATATATATATATATATATATATATATATATATATATATATATATATATATATATCCTTTAGGTCATATTGAGCGCTCTGCAGGATGAACCATTGTCGCTTACGCATTGTGCGCACGCTCACTGCTTGCAGTTTGAGCGCTCTGATATGGTTTTTGATGTCCCACATTTTGTGTGGCATCAAGGGTGACTGTTAATAGCAGTTATCTTCATCCTGCTCATCAGCACTACACTGATGAGGCCCAAAAGGCCGAAACGGTACCGTCTGTAGTTATATATATATATATATATATATATATATATATAACTACAGACGGTACCGTTTCAGCCTTTTGGGCCTCATCAGTGTAGTGCTGATGAGCAGGATGAAGATAACTGCTATTTACAGTATTAGACCAGGAAGAGTGTGGGGGGAACGTCATCCATCGGGGAAATTTGCGAGACAAACATTTTCTAGTCAAGTTTGGAGCGTTGATTTCGAAAATGCGTGTTATACAGGCGTCCAGGGGGGCGTTTGCCTTTTATTTCAGGTTTAAGCCTCGTTTTCGTGAAATTTTTGTAAAATCGATATAGGTCAGCTATTTATACTTTTAGACAAAAATAATTATTTCATTCTTACATTCTTGTAATTCCTAAACTATGACGGGAGTTATCACGAGACTGCCTCGTGACTTTTCATAATCGATTATAACATCGCTTCTGATTGGCTGTCATGCATGCTCCATTTCTCGATTTAAGGGCAGGAACGTAGTTAAAATTTTAAAATCTTATCATAAAAGAAGAAAATTTTAAAAGAAAATGACAAGAGAATTTAGGAGTGGGAAACGGAATTTCAACCTTCAGTTGTTTTGAGTTGTATTTTTGTGGAAAAAGCGGACACGAAATTGCAAAATACTGGAAAAGCTTGCGGGGAAACGATTTGCCACCGAAACGATACGCCACCTTGTCAAAAACTGAACTCGACAAAACAACCAACCAACTGGTCTTTGATAACATTTAAAGGCAAGTGGTTGCTATGAAATACCGAAAATATACGCATATGGTCAAGCAATCGTAAACAAAACCACAATAAAGCACCTGTGATCAGTAAAATAAGTCCTGTTTTTCACCATTTCGTGTCCATTTGTATGTAATTTAACGTTTAACTTTCCCAAACAGTAGCAGAATGAATACCAGTTTATCGGTGAAGTATTAATTCAATCAAACACGCTTATGTCCTCTAGATCGTCATCTAAGTCGTCGTCAAATGATGACAAATCTCCATCGTCTGAATCGACATTGTCACTGTCTGAATCAACATTACCATGTCTGACGAGCAAGAACTCTGATACGTCTTAAGGGTAGCACACAGTGCTCCAAACCACCTTCCCTTCCTCGTCCCATCCATGGTTTGCAGGATCATCAATATCAATAAAAAGCTTGTCAGCGTTGCGGAATATGTAAGCAACATAGTTGGAGCGCATGATATGATACTGGAGATTATCATGACATGGTGGCAGGAGGCCAAGATCCACGACTTTCTTCTTTTTCTTAAATTTGACCCAGAAGATCGCTCTGCGCACATCATTTACTTCTTCTTTTCTCGGGAAACCATAAAGGAAGCATATAAATCTTTCTAGTCCTTCTGAAAGATCTTGTGTGACAGCTATAGCTCGTTTCCTGTTCGACTGAATACTTCCACAAATTCGCGTCGCTTCAACATTGCTTTCCAAAATGCAGACTTCCCTTTGCGGAAAAATGATGATGCATGATGCGATCTGTAACAGTTTGCTGGCCCTCCAAGATGATGGCATTCAAGCAATGGAATCTTTCGAGAGTCGTCTTACAACTAATGTACCAGCAGAATTGTTTTTCAGCCCACTGAAACGAAACAAGCGCAAGTCGTGGAAAGACACATCAAGAAAGGCTGTTGTGAAGAAAGATGAAAAAGCGAAGGAGTTAGCGTTCCAGAGAGATATTCTTGGCATTCTTGTTGCACATTCGTGTCAGTATAACTCAGGTATCGACATCGATGCAGTATTATGCTACTCACTTGCTCCAATCTCAATCCCACTCAGCACACCTGATGGTGCAATCTGCAAGACTGTAAAAAGCAAGCTCTTCGATGCTGCAATGAGCGATTTGCTTATTGTTACAAAGGAAGAACTACCTGGTCGTGACAAACTGAACACGTATTTCCTCGACGTAGCTGCTGCAGTTAGAAGCATTGTCGGGAAACCTGAAACAATAAGAGAGTTAGGGTGATGAGGGGCAAAATGAGACAGTGGGGCTAAATGAGACAATCCAATTCAATTTACCTTATATGACGTTCTACGTAACTACCACCTTATTATATGATCGTGGGCTCATAAACAAAGCTTCTGCAAGCTATCTTCACCGAAACACGCTTCTTTCTGCCACGAAACGCCGAAAAAATCAAGATTTTGCAATCCGCTTTGGATGAAAGCTCGACAAATTCAGGTATGTTATTACTTAGCAATTTTACTTAATCGATTGTTGTGTCTTGATTATAGTATTTACCGAATGAAACCTATAGGTTTTAGCGAGCTTATAACATGCCCTTTCAAGTCACACGTGGCATTTTTATCATTTGTTCACTTATTGCGAGTTTTTTCTTGTTTAAATGAACTCATGAAGATGGGGCAAAGTGAGACACTTTCAACTTTCCTAGCAAGCTAAATGTATTTGATGTTTAAGTAATAATAATGCTAGCAATTTGGGGGTTTTCAAGAGTTATATGCTATAGCCTATTGCCAACACATTCTCAATGATTAACAATATATCATGTGTATGATTATAATTTATATTAACCAGCAATATTTTTTATTGTGAAGTCTTTTGACCCAGCCTGTTTTTGTTTGGAAAGTTTAAACTGTTTAAATGCATGGTTGTGTAACTTTAATCATGCATTCACAAGACAGATAGTCTTGAAAAGGACTGCAAAGCTTAAATATGATGAACTCAGTATAAACACAATACTTATCATTAATCAAAACAACTTCCATTGCTTTCAGAATGGTGCGAAACTATGTTAGAAAAACCCAGCGTGCAAACTGGAGTGAGGACCAAATGAAACTTGCGATTTCAGCAGTTGAGAAAAAGGAGATGTCGATAAGGAAAGCTGCTGCAGCCTTTGGAGTGCCAAAGGATTCATTGAACCGCCGAGTGAATGGTAGGATGAAAAATTTATCAATTTATGAAAGGCATAAGAATGTTTTAGGGCGTTACCGAGCGGTTCTAACCCCTGACCAGGAGAAAGAACTTGAAAATCATATTATTAAGATGGACCAAGCTTTCTATGGTCTATCAATTAATGATATTAGATCAATAGTCTTTGAATATTGCGAGAAAAATAACATTAATACCAAGTTCAACCAAGAAAACAAAATGGCTGGTCGTGACTTTGTCAATGGTTTCCTCAAACGCCATCCACGGTTATCTCTTCGAAAGCCAGAATCTATTTCATTGAATCGTGTTTTTGGCCTTAACAAATCCTCGGTTGATAGATACTTTGACAATTTAAAAACAGTGTGTGAAAAACATAACTTTAAAGAACATGAAATTTTTAACTGTGATGAAAGTGGCCTAACATGCGTTCATAAACCTGTCAAAGTAATTGCGCCGAAAGGTAAACGAACAGTTTCGTCAGTGACCAGTGGTGAACGAGGTCAAACAACCACCATTGTCATTGCATGCAGTGCATCTGGTGTGTATGTCCCACCAATGATGATCTTCAAGAGGAAAAGGAACAAGGAAGAGCTGGTAGATCATGCACCAGCTGGGACGATGGGCAGATGTTCGGATAGTGGCTGGATCGAGACACATCTCTTCGCTGACTATTTGAAACATTTTGCAACCCATGTGAAATGCTCGAAAGATGCCCCAGTTTTACTAATTTTGGATGGCCATAAAAGCCATACAAAAAGTCTGTCAACCATAGAATTTGCTCAGGAGAATGGTATAGAAATGGTCTCATTGCCACCACACACATCTCACAAGCTTCAGCCATTGGACCGAAGTTTCTTCAAACCATTGAAGTCTGCATTCAATTCTGCTTGTTCAAGCTGGTTGAGGAGGCACCCGGGCCGAAGAATAACAGTTGACAAGCTTGGTGAGTTGTTCAACACAGCATACATGAAGGCTGCCACAATTGAGAATGCTGTCTCTGGGTTTAGATGCTCTGGTATTGTGCCATTCAATCGAGACATTTTACCATCAGCAGACTATCTCGAAGATCCTCGTGAAGACCAGGTCCCTCCAGTTCTCTCGGTCCCACCAGTTCCCTCAGTCTCAGTCCCCTCGCTCCCACCAGTCCTCTCAGTCTCGGTCCCACCAGTCCCCTCGGTCTCGGTCCCACCAGTCCCCTCGGTCTCGGTCCCACCAGTCCCCTCGGTCCCACCAGTCCTCTCGGTCCCACCAGTCCCTCGGTCCCACCAGTCCTCTCGGTCACACCAGTCCCCTCGGTCTCGGTCCCACCAGTCCCCTCGGTCCCACCAGTCCTCTCGGTCACAACAGTCCCCTCGGTTTCGGTCCCACCAGTTCCCTCTGCGGAATCAGGTATTTCCTTTGTTGATATTTTGAAAGTGCCAGTGCTAATGAAAAAGAAGATGACCAGGAGAGCAGAATTGTCACAAGTTTTGACAAGTTCTCCCTATAAACGCTCTCTCGAAGAAACTGCCAAGCAAACTGCCACAAAATTGAAGAAAAAGTCGAAGTCGGGATGCACTCAGCCAAAAAAGGCCAAGAAAGGTCTATTTAAGCAAAAGAAGATTGTCAACAGCAACACAGAGGATGCTGAATGTCCAATCTGTGGAGAACTATGGTCCAGATCAATGCCAGGCGAGGACTGGGTTAAATGTGTTGCATGCAAACTGTGGTGTCACGAGGAGTGTTGTAATGTTGTTGCAACTAGTGTGACCTGTGACTTGTGTTATTAAATTTGACTTCAATATAATGTGTAAATGTATTTTAAAGTAAGTTATATATAGTTCTAGTAAATTAATTTCTATTTAAATTGAACTTTTAGTCATGTTTTCACACTGTCTCATTTTGCCCCACCATGGCGGGGCAAAATGAGACAAAAATAACTTTCATGTTTTTGCTGATTTCCGCTAAATAAATTATTTCCAACATTTTTGTGTGTGTTGTATCTCTTCTTTAGGGACTGCCTGAAATACCCCAGCCCAAAAAAGCATTAAAAAATTTATCCCTCTCTTTCCAGAACAATAATTGTCCTTAAGTGTCTCATTTTGCCCCCCAGCACCCGGGTGATGAGGGGCAAAATGAGACAGTGGGGCTAAATGAGACAATCCAATTCAATTTACCTTATATGACGTTCTACGTAACTACCACCTTATTATATGATCGTGGGCTCATAAACAAAGCTTCTGCAAGCTATCTTCACCGAAACACGCTTCTTTCTGCCACGAAACGCCGAAAAAATCAAGATTTTGCAATCCGCTTTGGATGAAAGCTCGACAAATTCAGGTATGTTATTACTTAGCAATTTTACTTAATCGATTGTTGTGTCTTGATTATAGTATTTACCGAATGAAACCTATAGGTTTTAGCGAGCTTATAACATGCCCTTTCAAGTCACACGTGGCATTTTTATCATTTGTTCACTTATTGCGAGTTTTTTCTTGTTTAAATGAACTCATGAAGATGGGGCAAAGTGAGACACTTTCAACTTTCCTAGCAAGCTAAATGTATTTGATGTTTAAGTAATAATAATGCTAGCAATTTGGGGGTTTTCAAGAGTTATATGCTATAGCCTATTGCCAACACATTCTCAATGATTAACAATATATCATGTGTATGATTATAATTTATATTAACCAGCAATATTTTTTATTGTGAAGTCTTTTGACCCAGCCTGTTTTTGTTTGGAAAGTTTAAACTGTTTAAATGCATGGTTGTGTAACTTTAATCATGCATTCACAAGACAGATAGTCTTGAAAAGGACTGCAAAGCTTAAATATGATGAACTCAGTATAAACACAATACTTATCATTAATCAAAACAACTTCCATTGCTTTCAGAATGGTGCGAAACTATGTTAGAAAAACCCAGCGTGCAAACTGGAGTGAGGACCAAATGAAACTTGCGATTTCAGCAGTTGAGAAAAAGGAGATGTCGATAAGGAAAGCTGCTGCAGCCTTTGGAGTGCCAAAGGATTCATTGAACCGCCGAGTGAATGGTAGGATGAAAAATTTATCAATTTATGAAAGGCATAAGAATGTTTTAGGGCGTTACCGAGCGGTTCTAACCCCTGACCAGGAGAAAGAACTTGAAAATCATATTATTAAGATGGACCAAGCTTTCTATGGTCTATCAATTAATGATATTAGATCAATAGTCTTTGAATATTGCGAGAAAAATAACATTAATACCAAGTTCAACCAAGAAAACAAAATGGCTGGTCGTGACTTTGTCAATGGTTTCCTCAAACGCCATCCACGGTTATCTCTTCGAAAGCCAGAATCTATTTCATTGAATCGTGTTTTTGGCCTTAACAAATCCTCGGTTGATAGATACTTTGACAATTTAAAAACAGTGTGTGAAAAACATAACTTTAAAGAACATGAAATTTTTAACTGTGATGAAAGTGGCCTAACATGCGTTCATAAACCTGTCAAAGTAATTGCGCCGAAAGGTAAACGAACAGTTTCGTCAGTGACCAGTGGTGAACGAGGTCAAACAACCACCATTGTCATTGCATGCAGTGCATCTGGTGTGTATGTCCCACCAATGATGATCTTCAAGAGGAAAAGGAACAAGGAAGAGCTGGTAGATCATGCACCAGCTGGGACGATGGGCAGATGTTCGGATAGTGGCTGGATCGAGACACATCTCTTCGCTGACTATTTGAAACATTTTGCAACCCATGTGAAATGCTCGAAAGATGCCCCAGTTTTACTAATTTTGGATGGCCATAAAAGCCATACAAAAAGTCTGTCAACCATAGAATTTGCTCAGGAGAATGGTATAGAAATGGTCTCATTGCCACCACACACATCTCACAAGCTTCAGCCATTGGACCGAAGTTTCTTCAAACCATTGAAGTCTGCATTCAATTCTGCTTGTTCAAGCTGGTTGAGGAGGCACCCGGGCCGAAGAATAACAGTTGACAAGCTTGGTGAGTTGTTCAACACAGCATACATGAAGGCTGCCACAATTGAGAATGCTGTCTCTGGGTTTAGATGCTCTGGTATTGTGCCATTCAATCGAGACATTTTACCATCAGCAGACTATCTCGAAGATCCTCGTGAAGACCAGGTCCCTCCAGTTCTCTCGGTCCCACCAGTTCCCTCAGTCTCAGTCCCCTCGCTCCCACCAGTCCTCTCAGTCTCGGTCCCACCAGTCCCCTCGGTCTCGGTCCCACCAGTCCCCTCGGTCTCGGTCCCACCAGTCCCCTCGGTCCCACCAGTCCTCTCGGTCCCACCAGTCCCCTCGGTCCCACCAGTCCTCTCGGTCACACCAGTCCCCTCGGTCTCGGTCCCACCAGTCCCCTCGGTCCCACCAGTCCTCTCGGTCACAACAGTCCCCTCGGTTTCGGTCCCACCAGTTCCCTCTGCGGAATCAGGTATTTCCTTTGTTGATATTTTGAAAGTGCCAGTGCTAATGAAAAAGAAGATGACCAGGAGAGCAGAATTGTCACAAGTTTTGACAAGTTCTCCCTATAAACGCTCTCTCGAAGAAACTGCCAAGCAAACTGCCACAAAATTGAAGAAAAAGTCGAAGTCGGGATGCACTCAGCCAAAAAAGGCCAAGAAAGGTCTATTTAAGCAAAAGAAGATTGTCAACAGCAACACAGAGGATGCTGAATGTCCAATCTGTGGAGAACTATGGTCCAGATCAATGCCAGGCGAGGACTGGGTTAAATGTGTTGCATGCAAACTGTGGTGTCACGAGGAGTGTTGTAATGTTGTTGCAACTAGTGTGACCTGTGACTTGTGTTATTAAATTTGACTTCAATATAATGTGTAAATGTATTTTAAAGTAAGTTATATATAGTTCTAGTAAATTAATTTCTATTTAAATTGAACTTTTAGTCATGTTTTCACACTGTCTCATTTTGCCCCACCATGGCGGGGCAAAATGAGACAAAAATAACTTTCATGTTTTTGCTGATTTCCGCTAAATAAATTATTTCCAACATTTTTGTGTGTGTTGTATCTCTTCTTTAGGGACTGCCTGAAATACCCCAGCCCAAAAAAGCATTAAAAAATTTATCCCTCTCTTTCCAGAACAATAATTGTCCTTAAGTGTCTCATTTTGCCCCCCAGCACCCTAGCAGAGAGAATTTTGGGGATGGTTCCTTGTCAGTACAAGAAAGTATTCCTAGCTTGTGATACCTATATGAAGAAAACAGCATCAGGTGAACGGAATGCTAGAGGCACAAGCAACCGTTATTTTCTGACAAGTCCAGATATGAAAGTGCCTTATGATTTCGCCGGTTTTCTTTGCAATGGCAACAACAAAGAAATGCTCTTTAATCTAATCCAGCAAGCGATTGTTGATAAATCATGCCTTCCAACTACGAGGAAGCCGATACAAAGTTAGGTGCCCTAGTTTTTGCAGCCAATGTGCCTGAAGGTGAATCGGTTATGATTCGGTCACCATCTGGCGATATCGACATTTTGACGTTGTTCGTTGCACACGATTTTGGAGATATGATTATCTATATAGATAACGGAACAGGGAAGAGTAGAAAAATCATTTACATCTCCTCTTCAAAGCTGTCAGCAGAAGAGGACGCGCTAGTCGGACTTCATGCATTTTCTGGCAACGACTATGTGTCATCATTTTTCCGCAAAGGGAAGTCAGCATTTTGGAAAGCAATGTTGAAGCGACGCGAATTTGTGGAAGTATTCAGTCGAACAGGAAACGAGCTATAGCTGTCACACAAGATCTTTCAGAAGGACTGGAAATATTTATATGCTTCCTTTATGGCTCCCTGAGAAAAGAAGAAGTAAATGATGTGCGCAGAGCTATCTTCTGGGTCAAATTTAAGAAAAAGAAGAAAGTCGTAGATCTTAGCCTCCTGCCACCATGTCATGATAATCTCCAGTATCATATCATGCACTCCAACTATCCATCGTCTGAATCGACATTACCATGTCTGACGAGCAAGAACTCTGATGCGTCTTAAGGGTAGCACACAGTGCTCCAAACCACCTTCCCTTCCTCATTCCCTTCAGGATCATCAATATCAACAAAAGCTTGTCAGCGTTGCGGAATATGTAACCAACATATTTGTCATCATTTGACGACGACTTAGATGACGATCTAGAGGACATAAGTGTGTTTGATTGAATTCATACTTCACCGATAAACTGGTATTCATTCTGTTACTGTTTGGGAAAGTTAAGCGTTAAATTACATAAAAATGGACACGAAATGGTGAAAAACAGGACTTATTTTACTGATCACAGGTGCTTTATTGTGGTTTTGTTTACGATTGCTTGACCATATGCGTATATTTTCGGTATTTAATAGCTACCACTTGCCTTTAAATGTTATCAAAGACCAGTTGGTTGGTTGTTTTGTCGAGTTCAGTTTTTGACAAGGTGGCGTATCGTTTAGGTGGCGAATCGTTTCGCCGCAAGCTTTTCCAGTATTTTGCAATTTCGTGTCCGCTTTTTCCACAAAAAACAAAAAAAGCTTTTTTTCCACAACTAAAGGTTGAAATTCCGTTTCCCACTCCTAAATTGTGTTGTAATTTTCTTCTTTTATGATAAGATTTTAAAATTTTAACTACGTTTCCTGCGCTTAAATCGAGAAATGGCTCCATTTCTATGCTCATACATGACAGCCAATCAGAAGCGATGTTATAATCGATTATGAAAAGTCACGAGGCAGTCTCGTGATAACTTCCGTTATAGTTTAGGAATTACAAGAATGTAAGAATGAAATAATTATTTTTGTCTAAAAGTATAAATAGCTGACCTATATCGATTTTACAATAATTTCACGAAAACGAGGCTTAAACCTGAAATTAAAGGCAAACGCCCCCCTGGACGCCTGTATAACACGCATTTTCGAAATCAGCGACCCAAACTTGACTAGAAAATGTTCGTCTCGCTAATTTCCCCGATGGATGACGTTCCCCCCACTCTCCTCCTGGTCTATATATATATACAATAGTCTCAATGCTCTTACAACAATATATTCTTAAATTTAGTTATAAAACTTATTACAGTTTCATTATAAGATAAAGCCTACTACATATATTACCACTATGAACAAAAAAACTATTAATTTTAAAAAAGAAAAGTATTAACTGCTGACTTAAAATTACCCAACATATCAAAGCTTCTAATTTCCTGTGGTGATGAATTCCACAGTTTTGGTGCCGAAACCGAGAACGCTCTGTCTCCATGAGTCACCGTTTTGGATTTTGGCTCAAGTAGCAGATTACGGTCTGAAGATCTCAAAGCACGAGTAGGTTTATATTTATTTAGCAAATAATAAGTAAGTAAGTTCTAGTAGTTTTAAGTCAGCACTTAAGACTTTTCTTTTTTTAAATTAATAGTTTTTGTTCATAGTGGTAATATATGTTAGTATAGGTTTATCTTATAATGAAACTGTAATTAGTTTTATAAGTAACTTTAAGAATATATATATATATATTGTTGTAAGGGCATTGAGACGTATTGTACAATGCTCCTAATACGTCTTTTATTATTATTATTATTATTATTATTATTATTATTATTATTATTATCATTAATGAGAAACCGGGATTGTATTTATTTGGCATAAATAAGATGCATTTACCGAATATTGAGTAGTTTAGCAGAAAATCAGAAGATCTAACTACTTAGAGCGTGGTTTCCATGCACTTTGTCGCGTTTGGGCCGTTACGGTCGTTGAGAAAGACCCAGAGAACCCAACAAAGACCGAGTGGAAACTGTTAAATTCGAGTTCCAGCAACCGCAACGACCTCATGACCTCAACGACCACGGTCGTAGACCGTACTCGTGCTCCTCTCAACGTCGAACAACGTCGAATCCGTGCGATCCGAATCTTTACTTTTAATAGGGTTAACTCGCAGCGTGGTGTGAGCGGAGATATTAATTTTGGGTACATGGCCTTTTGAAAGAATTCGCGAATTTTAGTAAAATGTCGGGAAATAAAGTATCTTATACAGGGGGCCCTAAGGTGACCACCCTTACAAGGTGTGAGGCTTAATAAGATGATCGCTTATACTGATATTTTCCGGCTATACCTCGGTGAATTCTTGCCATGCCCAACGCAAATCAGATTGTGGGAAGAAATAGCGAAGCGCGATAATAACGTCAGTATCAGGGCCCCCCTCCCCCCTCCCCCCGCCACTTTTTTCGCCGATTATGTTTATTTTTATATGTTTGCGTATTTGTCCTAATCTTGGTCGAAACTTTCGAAATCAAAACGACATCACAAGTAAGCCGAGAAAATCGCGCGCAAACCGACGCTTGTCCCCCAAAGGTCCTCTGTGATAGTCCGCTGATCGGGTCATCACCTACCTATGCTATCAAGTTTTGTGATTAGTTGATTAAAACAATAAATCAATATAATCAACCACAAATAAACCAATGTCTTAACCTAACCACTTTTGTTCCATACAGCCGGCAATCGAAAAACCTGTTCATTTTAGGTCCGTATTTTTACATCGCTGATCCGAACTACTCAACTAGTTAGGGCTTAAGTTAAAATTTCGCAGTAGCTTGAGCTGGACAGCGTTGTTCAGTATTAAAATATGCTCGAGGCTTTTATAATTTGTTGCCAAACGTTCGAAATCTGAAATCTGCTGTTTACAAGCTTCAATTTGATGCAAACTATTTCCTACCGGATACTGGTAATATGGAGTACGATTCCTGCGTTCGCTGAGCATTCAGTCGATGGCATGATTTTGAATTTGCATGAGAAAGGACACGTCGATTTATTTCTGAAAGAGGTAAATGGACTTAGAATCACCACACGAGGTTCTACCTTTTAACTAGTATCTTTAGTTCTGTAAAATAAGCGCCTACCTTTGGTAAACATGAGGACGTTTATGGTGTAATATAACGCGCTTTTGCGGTGTTGGCGAGGGAAGTTTGCATCGAGAAAGGACATATAAAGTCATAAACTGTAATAAAGTCGTAAACTGTAATATAGCAGAATAAAAACTTCTGCATAGAAACTGTGTGATTTAACACCATTAAATTGATCCAAAAATTGAAAGCTGTTTGAATCTATTTTAGCAAAAACGAGGCTTTTCCCCCGGACTTTCTAGGTTGGCACGGAACTTAGCCCCCCCCCCCCCCCCCCCACACACACACACACACACACACACACACACACACGCTTGATATAGGTACAATGCCATTGATGGCCTTAAAGAAGAACGGTAAGTCATTGGATACCAGCGCCAGTAGGAAAGTGGTTGTAGTTAATTTGTAGAAACGAGTCTGTCTCTGTAGGATTCTTCGCACATAAATGGTAGCTTCAAGATAATTTTTGATGCTCAGCGTTGGATGCATGCGCTCTGTTCGTTTGATAAGCTCGATTGACTGCGGGTACCAGACTTGGGTGGCATAGGCGAGCAAAGATCGCACAAATGCCAGATACAATGTGCGGCGGATCTTTTCATTATTGATTTCCGAAGCAGACCTGCGCAATAAACTAAGCATCTTATTGTTGGCTGTTGCGCAACGCTCTATATCGTCATCAAGTATATACAGCGATGAATTATTCAAAACATTTGGGAGGTTTTACGCATGGGAAGAAATTAACATGAGACTCGCCCTTATTTCCGGGCTGAAATCTATCAAAGGAAATTACGAAAATGAGCAGTTAAAGAGATTACTCAGTTTTGCATTGCGCACATTTACTGCGCATATCCAATAATCAGTGTTTTTATGGCCATTATGCAACACTTTCAAAAAATGCCGACCATTTTAGGACAATTTATAACAAAATATAACAATGGCCGCTTATGTACTGGTAGGGAAGAGTTGGGGACTAAACAATTTGTTTCCGAGAACGGTAACACAAGTCTAGCTAGGGCTCGCTGTGCAAGTAAGTTTGTAAACTACTTGCTAATGCTGGTTTGAGGCCATAGCTCTTAAAGAAGGTCAGTGGCCATAATTTTTTCCTTAATAATTCTTTTCTTCTACCACTTTTACGTGTTATAACAGAAACTTAGAGAAAAATAATTTCTACAACTTACAATATTTTACATTTTTGATGAATGTTTCTTCAAATAACATGTCAAAGAATATGGGAAACGACCTTTCTTTATCATAATAAACCCTGTTAGCTTTTTGTTTTTCTCTAAAATACCATGTTTTCTTGTATAAAATTACTAGTTGCGAAAAATAAAAAAATATCTTTGTCAAAAGGTTCAAGAAAAAGTTGTTCAATGCGGTTTTTACTCTACTCGTAAATTTATCACAATGACGTCACCATACTAAGTAAGAGGTGATCTGCGATATGCCATATCTTCTAAACAAGGTCGGTGACCACAACTTTTTTTTTGGTTTTAATATAAGTATGTCAATAACTTTAAAACTGGGAAGTTTCAGCAAATTTTCATTTCGGAAATAATTACTGAGGAATTACCTTAATAGCATTTCTGAGAAATGACAGCGACTTTAAGCAAGGTTCTTTTAGGCAATAGCATTATTTAACTTGAAAGTTATTTTATTTTATTTTTTATTTATTTTATTTCAACAAATTTCAAATTTACATTATTAATATACAATTTATTTTTCGCATCGATCAATTTTATATTTTCGCCTGAATTTTTCATCATCGTTATAAGTCGGCTAAACAACACACATCAAATTTTTAACAAATTTGGTGAATTATTTCCTACATTTCTCAACACGGTGAATTTTGACCTTTTTGACCCACATGCATAGAACGTATTGTCTTTGTAGTGTTTAGATAGCTTGCGTATATATTTAAAAGTATGAGCTCCCGTGCGGGTGGACCAGTGCGGGTGGGATCTCTGCAGAGACTCTGCTTCGGGTAACCCTTACATAATTCCTCTCATTGAGGGGGTTAGGGGGGAGCAGAGAAGGGGGTTCATTTTTTGTCACTGACCATTTTTTTGCTTTGTTAAACTGTATTTACTTTGATTATTTTCAATTCAACAGATAATAAACTGCTTTTCCTTTCACGCTTTTTCTTCGATTATTTTCAATTTACCTATTATCGCTTATTAATGGCAGTTTAAAACAGAATTCAAGATTCCATAGGATAAACCGCACGTAGAATTAACTAACATTATTTACAAAATGAAGAATAAAGGTGAAAATATTTAAGAAATAGAAAACATTTCCGTGTTTCCATAGAGTTATAGAAACACAGTGGAAGTTTGGGAGAACGAGAAATGGCAGTGGGAACACGAGCCCGCAGGGCGATTGTTTCCACGCTATTTCGAGTTCTCCCAAACTTTCACGAGTGTTTCTATAACGTATGGGAACACGGAAAGATGTTTTCTATTTCTTTTATAAAATATATAACACTGAGGAAATAAGTAAAAAGACTCTTTTATTAAAATGATGAAAATATATATTCTCCTTACTCACGCTAGACAGCGTCGTCGGCTGCTCAAATTAACATAAACGCTCTATACGTGTATATGAAATGAAAAATGTTATGATTGCATTTGAAAGTACGCTGAAATTAATGAAAAATGGCTTTTACATGCCTTTTATATCTTATTACGTTCTTGAGTTATAACGTTTTATGTAATTTGAACTATGACGTCACAAGTGTGACACAGGATGACAACACAACTGAAAATCAGGTATATCTTCAGACTGGTTAGACTAAACTGGCTCAAACTTTGCGGACTTTGTGGATTAGGCCTGCAATTGTACTAAAACAATCAGTCACCTCAGTCTCGGTGGTTATATTCACCGATAATCACCTCGACTTCAGTGACTAATTGTTAATTCGTTGAATCATGCGATAGTTTGAAAACCTATGGTGATTGGTGAAGGCTAAAAGGGATGACTCAAAAGGACATTCACATGTGTTCTAGAACTAATAATCCTATGGTGGCGTTCATAATTTACCTAGAGGGGGGATGGGGGGGGGGGGGTCTTGGCAATTTTGAGGGGGGTCATAATTTTTCAACAATAATTTCTAGGGGTCATCAAAAAGTTTCTGACATTCTGTCGACTACAATCATCAAGCCACCTGATGTAAAAATATGGTTGTAGCTGGCCATGCATTTTTGACCCCATTATTAAAAATAGTCATACACTTCACTCAAGGTGAACATGAAGACATAATATTATTAAAGTTGAAATTGTACATTGTTGTTTTGCTCATTTCTGGCGACCTTGAAAAAATGAGAGATGAATATATGTATACATTATCTTGCAATGCCTTTTTGCAAGATAAAGTATGCACATAAAATTACCTTTAATAAAACAACGATCAAATTCAGTACAGTCATTTTTGTATAAAGTATGGGAAGATTATTTGTATTGGAAACCATTCAATTATCATTAATGGTACTTTTTAATTTGTTGTGAAGGGTTTCTCTTTGTGAAAATAAAGTTTAGTTATAAATGATGGAAATACTGACGTGTAAAATACTCAGACGCAAAATGACTGTACACTGATCACTCATTTTAGAGGAAGTCTGATCAACATTAGAGTAGGGGGGTCACAAAAATTTACCTTTGCATGGATGGTATCACATTAAGGGGCCAGAGTAAATTCACTGGGAATTTTAGGAGGGCCTCCAAAAAATGTAGGGAAGAAATTTAAAATCACCATAGCCCCCTCCCCCCCTCAGTAAATTATGAACTCTCCCTAACCCTAACCTAACGAAAAGAAAAAGACCGCAAGAGAAGGCCGAAACTTTCAGTAATGGCGCTGCCTCCATGGATATATGGTTTGCAGTCCGCGACACTCCAGTCCCTAAATCTACTACTGATGGTGAAAATTTATCGACTAAGAAGCTACTGAATACATCTTTCGAGAAATTGGAGAGCAGCAGAGGCATTTTGACTCGTCAACAAGCCAATGAAGTCCAACTGAAGAAGTTGGACTTGGATATATCGGCATTTGATGTTGAAATTGTAACATGATTCAAGATGCAGGATGCTGTTCTATTGAGCGAGTGCATATCAACTGCACCATTATCAATCAACTTCTAAACTTCAACTTTACCAAAAAAATGGAAAAAGAGAAGGTTTGTTTGAGTCTTTTTTTTTAATATGCTCATCATGTACTGTGGAGACCCCATTGGCAACAAGCAATCGGTTGAGTGGCAAGGTTGGTGGGTCCCATAAAGTGAATCATAGATCAGTGCTAGCTTCACACCAGTTTCGAGTCATGTAGGATTATCCTAGTTTTGTAGTGGAATGAATTTACCTCCTCCTTATTTATATTGAAAAGGCAGCTACAAGCAATGCTGAGCAGGTCATGCAAGAAGCAGTAAAGAGGTTGAGGGAAAAGGTTTCCGTGGAACGACTAGGTGACATTGAGAAGAATGGTGGGAAAGCTGTTTCCCGAGTTCCATTTACAGTGGATTGTACCTGGCAGAAAAGAGGTCATGCTCATCTAAAATGGGAAGAGGGAATTCCGTGATGCCTTAGACCTAATATATGATTGGAGTATCAGCGACAGCCCTTCGATGTGTGTATGTGAGGAGACGTTTACTATAGATCATGATGCAATGATATGTAAACGCGCAGGCTTCATAATTCAACAATTAACAGCGAGATCTGGAAGCTGAACTCCTGAACATGATACGCAACGACGTTGAGATTGAACCCACTCTATACAGAATGTCAATGGAGAGACCCTAAACTCGGGAGCAAATATATCTGATGGAGCGCTGCTAGATGTTTTTGAATGGGGCTTTTGGGAAAGACAAAGATCTTCGTTTTTTGATGTCAGGGTTTGTCACCCAAACGCAGAATCTTATGAAGATCTCACTCCCCCACAAATTTACCGAAGGATGAATGAGAAGAAATGCATGTATGGCAAAAGAGTGACGGACTGACGGAGATTGAGCAAGGAACTTTCACACCACTCGTTTTTACTACAACTGGAGGAATGGGAGAGGAATGCCTAATATATCATAGTCGACTTACAGAGTTGATAGCAAACAAGAAAGGAGAGGTATACTCAATATCGTGAATAAGAGCAAATATCTCATTTTCCATTCTTAGAGTCTGCCTTGGTTTATGGTTTATGGTTTATTAAGCTTCAGCCAAGAAAAGTATCTAATACAAGCTTGGGACACCGCCACAGGTTTCCCCAATTACGACGGACCCTTAAATAAAAATAAACAAACAATTGAATCTAATTACAATACAATAATATAACTAACATATAAGGTATCAACATATAAGGTATCAACATAGACACCGTAATCCGTTTACAAGTGCCCGCGCAGTATGGCATTTGACACATATTGTTTTCCATGTTCTTGCATGATCGTCCACTTCATAAACATTGCACATAGCATTTTTATAATATTTAAGCAAGCCACATTTGAAGGAAGCCATGCTTATATCTTTAGATCTTAAATCAGTGTTTAAGCAGTTCCATGTTCTACTGGCTCTTATAAAAAAGCTTGATTGAAAACAAGCTGTTTTAGCAAAAAATGTCTAAGAGGCTCGAGAACACTTAGAAGAGTACAATGCAACATTAAAGACATATAGACTTAGATATAGAGACTATGATGGCAAGAATTCATTAGTTTTGTAAATTTTTATTATTATAATTATTAGTTAGTTAGATAATCTCGTATTATTTAATAATATTATATTGTTATAGATACATATTAATTGGACTTTAGTTTTAAATTATTATTATTTTTATATTAATTTATTGTAAATAATTATATACAATACAGTTTGAATGCACGGACAGCAAATTTTAAGTAATAATTATATATTGAAATTCTGTAATTATATTCTATATTGAACAAATTTGTATCATTAGTACCTTGAATGTTAAATATTTTGACAAAATTAATAAAATAAAATTATTATTATTAAATTATTATTTTTTCTTAACCGGACAAGGTGGTTCCCGGCCAAAACGTACTACAGTTAATCACCATGTATTCACTGTAATTTACTGATATATACAAACGTTTACGACAATAGTCCACTCATTATTTTTCGCACTGTTGATTCTCCTTCAAACAGTATCACACGTTGCATCTCTGCCATCGTCCACTCTAGTCTTTCTTTGATTATGAATTTGGACAATGAACCCTTTAGGTTGTGCACCTTCCAAAACATCCAATGACCAGTGGAACAAACTCAATGTGCCATCCTTCATTTTGAATCTGCAGCTCATACATAAAGGGTCTGTAGTTATTCTTCTTTTCCTCTTCTTTTAATTCCACATTCTGCTCTTGAGGGCTTGCCATGTCACAGATTACCATTTTCTTTTCATCCAAGTACTCTAAGACCAAGTAGACCGACGATGATGAGTCGATTTCACAGTGGCAAATTCATCTTAATCGTCTCGTTTCTGGCTCAACCACTCTCCCCCGACACCATTTTTCCTGGTACCACAGGTCGTTGGATTGGCGCACCCTTTCTTTCTTCAGCCATTCGAATACTGCTACCTGTAGTGCTCGGTCACACCTAGTTGTCGTCTCTGTTGCAACTATTTTGGGGCATCCAGATTATAACCAGTGCTGTAAGGATTCTTCGAACTGGTTACATAATCTACATAATGTGGTCTCCACCATTCTTCCAGTCATCGAATCCTCGTTCTGGTTTCCACCATCTGCTCACACATCGATATGATACTTGCTACTTTGGTTGGCATGTTATTTCTCTTCAACCAATGGTATGCCTGCTCATTCTGGTTGCACCACACCATACTTTGAAATCCCTTAGATCTATATTCCTCCATCCACTTCTTCTCTCGCATTTTTATATCTGGATTTCACTGACCTCCAAACACTTTTCCAGCTTCCTTCTAATATTGAATCTTCTAATGAGATCGTATTTTCATCAAAGTTTATCCTTAATCCGAGATTATACATTCCCTTCTGTGCTTCTTTAAACAGTGATGAGTTTTCTTTATTCAATTCTCTTTCTTTGACAACCTTCATAAAATTACTTCTAGATCTATGGACATATATGGCAACTCGAACTTTCGTCTGCACATATATATATATATATATGTCTCTAAAGCTCCTTAAACTACGTCCACCACTGCTTCTTGAGAGGTACAACCTTTCATCTGAGGCCTGTCTTCCGTGCATTTTCTTCTCTCTCAAAACTCGTTTGACTTTCATATCTAGCTCCACCAATTCGTCCTGTGAATAATGGCAGATGTTCATGCTATAACTTACTACAGGTAAAGCTCTGGTGTTAATGGCTTTCATCATATTCTTGTCGTTTGCCTTCACCTTTGCTTCCAATACCCCTTCAATTGACGACACTGCTTTCGAACATTATCCACAATTATCCACAACATTATCCACAATTGCTCGAAACCCAAGAATTTGTACACATCTTCTGGCCTCATCCCCTTGATCCTTTCATCACCGAGATCCAGTCCCTCTGCTTCAATTAGCTTTCCTCTCTTGTATAGTTGTTCTCCGCACATTTCTTCGCTCCATATCTTGCTCCGATATCTGCGTTAACTCGCACCAACGTTTCATTTACAATTTATTGGGTCATATGATCTGGTTGGTTGATTATTATTATTATTATTATTATTATTATTATTATTATTATTATTATTATTATAATAATAATAATATTATTATATCGTCATGGCGAACGGTTGTGCCTGACGGTGCTCCGTTTAAAATGATGCGATTGTAGTATAATCCGTCGTAACTGCCGTCGTTAATGCTGTCAGTTTAATAGAGTTGTATCAAGCTTATGATTGAAAAGTTAAAACGAGTGTTCAAATTGGCTGTTCGAACTGGAAAGATATATTTTGTTGGAACGAAGTTGGCAAATTATATATGACTATACCTTATCCTTTTCAATGTCAATTTGAATGACTACATATACTGTATATTGCTTTGTTGATACTGTGTTGTAGGTTTGATACAATTTATGTGACTGTCGCATGCCTAGCATATATATTTATATTATTATTATAATAAAAAAGCATTCAAAGCTATATAAACGACAAAGTCATAATCAAGGTGCTTGGTCGTTGAAAATCTTAAACATCAAACAAGGTTTCAGTTTAGGGTTTTAGTTTAGGTGTAACTGATTCTCCCCGCCCGATTTTGAACTTTTGATGTTTATCACGCAATCCTTTGCTGCTACTATCACAAAGTATATTGAACAAGAATATTGAACGGCTGGGCGTACTTTATATTTCTCTTAATTAATGCTCCAATGATTTTTTTGGAATAAAATTCGGGCACTTTTGGCGCGCAATTATTTTTAGCATTATCTGTGTGATATACAGTACAGTATGTTTAATCAAAGTTCATATGCATGTTCAACTATTTTTACCATAAATGGTTTTGCAGAACGATGGTTTTGCAATTAATTCCTGTGACACCATGATCTGCTGTAGAATATTTGGAGCGAATATTTGACATATTTGGTACGCGCAAAACCCAGAGACTCGTTCTTTTTCTCAAAGCTGGTGGCAACTAACGGTAGTTGCAGTTCATATACTGTATCATGATCAATTTTATTTTCGTCATACAGTTGCTGCCTATAATTGTCTGTTTAGAAGTAGGGAGTATGAACCGCGTTTCTGCTGTTTAATTTCTTCAAAGCTATACCCATTCAATATTATTGTGATCTGTAATATTTGAGAATATTTTCTGTTGATTTAATATATATTTGTCATACTGCAGTTTACCACGCTGCTGTCCTCGAGTATCTGTCGGCCGAAATCCTAGAACTTGCTGGAAAAGCGGCGCGTGATAACAAGAAAGCCAGGATTATTCGAGAAGCTTATTTGCATCTTGCATGTTCATCATCGGTTCTATAAGGGTATAAATAGGGATCCTAACTTTACTATATAGAATGCTTAATATATAGAATATCTTTACTATATAGAATGCTTAATATATAGAATATCTTTACTATATAGAATGCTATATAGATCACCCCTGATGAAGACACAAGATTGGAGTGTCGAAACGTTCGGTCATGGACAGGAACGTTTAAAGTTACGTTCAAAAAACTTTTTAAAGCTAAAGTAGCGTCAAGCTATGTCTGATCATCGATGTGTGTTATTTTGTATGGCTCATGAGGAAACTCGTGCAATGAATAAGAACTCATGAAAATCGATATTTCTAAATGCATTGCCCCCCCCCCAAAAAAAACAATTGGGCTGCTACGCCTAGGATTCTAGTAATGTTTATAACGTTCAGTAGAATCGAAACTGCAATCTGCGATGTCGGTATCAAAGTCGTTGCGAAGACGTGTCTAAATTATCTCAATTAGAACACCCTGAGTTGGCTTCAATGGGCACGAAGAACGATTTGAAGTATCATCTTTATTGCAAATAGAAATATCTGCTCCAGGAACACTCTCTCACAACAGTGATTTTCAGAGAGGTCCTGGAAAAGCTAAATACAGAGAATTAATCTATATAAACAATCTTAAATTCCTTATACAAATATATCAGATCTATAAGTAATCATAATTAAAATAAAAGTTCAGCTAAAAAAGTACGTTTGAAAGTTTGAATATCATTTGAGTTCCTAACGTTTCGACTAAGTTCATTCCATTCCTTGACGGCCTGATACTCAAGCCTTGTTTACCCCAGTTTTTACTTACTTTAGGAAGTCTAAGGTTATATTTACTCCTAGTATATTATACTTATGAATATCAGTGTTTTTAGAAAATGCCAAACTATGTGATGTTAAATTGTTAAGGCATTTAAAGATATATAGACATCTATGGTAGCTATACGGTGGTCCTCGAGTCGAATGCAGCGTAGAGCTTGGAGAGCTCGGGGTTAGATATATATTTCTCATGAGCCAATTAGCCAATGAAATCACTTTATTTTATCATATGACTGAGGCTGGATACTCGTGTAAAACACGTAAAAATCATATACAGTACTACCACAGTTATTAGATCAAACCTGGTTTTGGTCTAATTGCTGAGATCTTAATTAATAATTCATTTTTTCGAGAACGAAACGACCTGCCTCCGTCTTCGCTCATCCTCACTGAACAGAGTCTGTTAATTTTCTGAATACATTTTACACACCCTCGTGAGTTCAGTCCCATGAGGGTTTGTTCTCAAATGCGTTTTAAGTAAACATCCAATTAAATCCGTGTTCGATTGAGAAGCCATATAAACAACTCGTTTATCGTGTTTCATCAGGGGATCCAAACACTCGAAAACAATAAAAACACTCGCGCTTAGCGCTCGTGTTTTCATCATGTAGTTCTCGTGTTTGGACCCCCTGATGAAACACTCAAACTTGTTGTTCATATATTACATGAAATATGTAAATGCATTACTGATGTCATTACCAACTTCTACTCGCAAATTCGAGAAGTATCTACGACAGATCACACGAAAACCGAGAATTCCTTAAAAGAAAGGCTCAGTGTAGATATTGTAATATCGTTATGAAAAACAGCAGGGATAAGGTTGACAGACAATCCTTTTCTCTGCTCGTCATTACAGCTCATTGTCCATCTTGACACATTACAATTAGCTGATACAAGATATTTTTGCTCTTTCATGGAGTCAATAAGTGTTGAGTACTAGAGACATCTGCCTGTTACTCATTTCTGGCATTAGCCTACATCTCACTTTAACCATATTTTATAATATATATATAAATATAAAAGACTTGAGACGGAACATGCCAATGTGAAACGTAACTTTTTGCTACCGAAATCGAGCGATCTTATTTTGCTATTCTTTGGTAGGATTGAGTCAAGCCTTTGTCAAAGACAATGACCGTGCCAAGTTCAACTATGTTTTAGCCACGTGATCATATCGGTTATCACAAAAATACGACGAAGACCTTGATCAAATAATTACGTCCTCTGTTTGGAACAACAAAATTTCAGCCTTTTAAGGTAGATGAACGTTTTTTTAAGGTCGAGTGATCTTTGTTAATGTCGGTGAACACAAGTGCAGAGATATTGCGTCTTATATATAATATTAATAAATTTATAATCGACATATATTTGTACATACACCAGTAAATTATTCTTTAGTCGATCTTTTCTTCATGATATCCGTTAATATACTTCTAGATCGATTCAAAGTTGTAGCTTTTCTTTAAAAATACAATCTAAAATATTTCATTTATACGCCATATCCTTGTTTATTCGAGTTTATATATCTGTATTGTTTATTTTAGAACTAAGTATTTTACATTATTTTTACTGTTCATATATCTCTAGATGTCTAGCCATGTTGTAGATCCGTTATTTCAACGCTTAAAGACATGCATTTTGAATATATATATATGACTCACTCACGATATGCTTGTATTATATTATTATAACAACTGTTTGCGTTTCATTATTATTATATTTACATGTATGTTAATGTTAACCTCTGGTGGTAAGCTATGGTAGGCCACTCTAAAATGTTCAGTTATTCTTAAAAATCGTCCCTCCTTCCTTTCTTTCCTCGAAATGGTAGCGGTATAATGTATACGTATCAAAATGGTATTTCTCAAAGACTTGTACATTTGCGATATAGTATACAAAACTCGTGAAAAAACTAACGATATCAAGCTATTAACATGTTGTAATCTCTCTCTATATTTAATATGCTCTCTGTATTTCTTTCAGTAACAATCACAAAGAGATGGCAGCAGATATGATGCTTTACACCCTGTTTTTATTGGCGACACAAACGCAGGCTCTTGCCACTGCTCAAGGTAGAACGAGAATATATACACGGTCGTATATCTTAAATCATTTAAACGTAGAGACTTATTTAGATCTTGGCGAATGGTTTGAGGGCGCTCACTATACCATTATATAGGTAGAGCGAGATAATAATATATTTGGCGAAATTTGCTGTCGCTACTCTGAGTTTCACGCGGTTAGACGATCATCAGGCAACTGACAGATCGGATACAACTATTCTCTATTTACAATGGGTGTCATGTTATTATGAGTGTCATTAATTTAGGTGGTTTTTGGTGTCATGTCGGCATTTACTGAAAAGTTCGGAGCGTCTATTCAAAACGTTTTCTTTCTTCCTTTCATCAAAATGAGTTTTTCTTCAAGGCATAAGTTGCATCCCCTGGATCCAACTTTGTATGCTGGAACTCTCTTAATTAACGACCACTTGATGTCAAAGTCAAGCTTTGCTGTTTTCAGTTTCCAAATAAATTTTGAAAGCTCGGTGTCACCGAATATTTTTCGTTTCTAAAAGACTTGACGTGGTTCCGGTATCGATATTTAAATGCATTAGCCGTTACTCCGACATAGGTATTCTTCTCATGGCTGTCCATAGGTAGCCCAGACACAAATTTCGAGTATTTTGAATAGATATACATAGTTGTATTATTATTTTTTTATAATTCATTTATTTACTGCATAAAAATGCATACTGTTAGCCTGTAATTGTTCATATCTTCTTTCATAACATCAATATATTCTATATGACTTGTTTATAGATCATAAAGCTTAGCAGTGTTTCAAAATATTCATCAAATACACTGCTCTCTATATTACCCCCTGCGGTGTTCATCTCGCTTTACCGTCAGATAAACATTGTTATATTACTATTTTTACCGTAAAATATACAGGAAAATCAAATTTACTGGTAGGACTAACTGCCTATTTAATATACCATGCAAGAGGGAAAATTTACACATATACTTACGATTAGACGGCTTTAAATCACGTTTGAAGTCGACCAGGTTTTGCGGGATATTCCCTCTTCCGCCGCGTCGCCCGCAAAACCTGGTCGACTTCAAACGTGATTTAAAGCCGTCTAATCCTAAGTATATGTGTAAATTTTCCCTCTTGCATGGTATATTAAGTAGGCAGTTAGTCCTACCAGTAAATTTGATTTTCCTCTATATTTTACGGTAAAAATAGTAATATAACAATGTTTATCTGACGGTAAAGCGAGATGAACACCGCAGGGGGTAATATAGAGTAGCAGTGTATTTGATGAATATTTTGAAACACTGCAAAGCTTTATGATCTATAAACAAGTCATATAGAATATATTGATGTTATGAAAGAAGATATGAACAATTACAGCCCAACAGTATGCATTTTTATGCAGTAAATAAATGAATTATAAAAAAATAATAATACAACAATGTATATCTATTCAAAATACTCGAAATTTGTGTCTGGGCTACCTATGGGCTGTCGTGCGTGGCCTCGTTCTTTTAAAAAAACTCGCTTAACTTCCTGAATAAAAGCAGAAATTTAAAGCGGGATTTTTTAAAGAACGAAGTAATACATCTATCATTTTCTGTTGCTAATATATTACTATATTTGGAACCTTGTGAAATTGTAACCCTCTCATGGGTATTAGTCAATCGGATTTTCCTGCAGTAAGGCATAGTACCATTGGTCGGGCATTCATCAGGTCGTCGGCAGTTACATTTGCGCAAATCATTGTTCGTTTTGTCAGTTTATTTAGCGTGGTTTTTCAGTATTTTGTTATTGTGTTTGTTGATGAAGCTTTTCGTGTTCTCTAGACTACTGTAGCTGATCCGTACTGTATGGCGGTTGAAAAGTTTGTTGGAGAGTGGAAAATGTTTCTCAATGAGTTGCAAAAAGTTTCGTCCTATATGTTCGTTTTTACGTTTTTGCTGTAAGGCGGATTGTACCACGTTAGACGCTCCGAACTTTTCAGTAAATGCCGACATGTCACCAAAAACCACCTAAATTAATGACATTCATAATAACATGACACCCATTGTAAATAGAGAATAGTTGTATCCGATCTGCCAGTTGCCTGATGATCGTATAACCGCGTGAAACTCAGAGTAGCGACAGCAAATTTCGCCAAATATATATATTATATATATAGTACAATATCTACAGACACGTGTTTCGCTGTTCCACAGCTCATCAGTGTAGCTTGGTACAATCTAGACATGGGCATGAGCACTAAATACTTGGTATATATATATATATATATATATATATATATATATATATATATATATATACCAAGAATGGAAGGCAACAAAAGAGTCACGATATTGGCGAATGGTTTGAGACGCTCAATACCATTATAGGTAGAGCGGGATAATAATATATTTGGCGAAATTTGCTGTCGCAACTCTGAGTTTCACGATGTTAGACGATCATCAGGTAACTGACAGATCGGATACAACTATTCTCTATTTACAATTGGTGTCATGTTATCATGAGTGTCATTAATTTAGGTGGTTTTTGGTGACATGTCGCCATTTACTAAAAAGTTCGGAGCGAATATATATATATATACTGTATATATATATATATATATATATATTATATACTATAGACGATGTAGTAAACCGTTGTCAGAGTGCTCAATGGAAATCCAGAGCATATTATAGTAAAAATTCAAAGACTCAACAGTTGTGACTAGACATTTTATTACTAGTTAGTTTCGTGCCACACGCAAATGGTGTGGCACTCTTCAGATAAAATGGTCTAAAAACTATAATAAAACTAAAAAGTTCAGAGCGTCTGTTCAGTAGTTCGAGTCTGTCAGTTGCCTGACGATCGCGTATAAGCGTGAAACTCGAGTAGCGACAGCTTTTTCACTTAATAAATAAATAAATATATATATATATATATATATATATATATATATATATATATATATATATATATATATATATATATATATATATATATATATATATATATATATATATATATAATATATATATATATATATATATATATATATATATATATATATATATATATATATATATATATATATATATTATATATATATATATATATATATATATTAGGTAATATTTGGCATTTCACTCGATCAAACTACATGTTGAAAGGATTTATGGTGAAGGAAAATTTCGAGTGTTGGAATACATACATTTTAAGACCAAACCGGGACCAGTTGCGAAAAATGCAACTTAGCGGCCTTCCGGTAGGAATTGAACGCGCGACCCTGCGATTGCTAGTGCAGTGCTCTGACCACTGAGCTACGGAAGCCGTTGCCGAGAGCCTAGTCACGAGTTATAAGTATATGTATATGTATATGTATATGTATATATATATATATATATATGTATATATATACATGAAAGTATACAATGTATACATGAAAGTATACATTGTATACTATTTCATATATATATATATATATATATGTATATATGTATATTATATATGTATATTATATATGTATATTATATATGTATATTATATATGTATATTATATATGTATATTATATATGTATATATGTATGTATATATATATATATAAAAGATCAGGAACAATTGTCCTTCAATTTGTTCAAAGAGGGGCTAGTCGCCGAAACGTTGTAAATAAAAGTTTTTGTAAATGAAAATTCCTTTTATAATAATAATAATAATATATGTTTAATTACCAACATTCGCAGCAAATTGCTGAATTACAGTAGTGGTCAGATATACTAGTAATACGGTTAACATTGTAAATATGTATACATATGTAAATATTCAAGCAATGTATTTTAGCGTAACTATAGCGTAACTTTAGCGTAACTTTAGCGTAACTTTTGAAGTTATATATATATATATATATATATACTAAAACGAATGTGATGTTGTTCACGGAACGTTGAAAGTGCTCAATACCATAAAGATAGAGCGAATATATAGTGAAAGTGGTCTTACCTCAAAATGATAAAAGCCGCAACTGTCAGTTTCACGCAAGGCGATCTTCAGGCGAAGATCGCCTTGCGTGAAACTGACAGTTGCGGCTTTTATCATTTTGAGGTAAGACCACTTTCACTATATATATATATATATATATATATATATATATATATATATATATATGCATGTAGATATGAGTATATATTTTGCTGTAGTAATTAGTTAACCCGACCAACAGATCACCCATTGATAACAGCTACGATTGACGGGTTAACTATTTCATTATATTATTAATTATATGGTTTCTAACGCAGCTGCGTGGCTGTGGCGACTCACAGATTCAATTGCCCTCCTATGTATAATATTATACAAAATAGAATTTTGTAATTCTCAGTAACAGTTGTTAACATGACATGTCCCCACGTCAATTCAATAATTTTGCACGTCAATTCAAATGTTTATCATATTTTGCAAATCATTACTGGTTACGAGAAGCTGTCAGCGAAAATTATACTATATATTGCTGCAAATTTTAAGATGGTGGTTTTGATTTCAAGAACGTTGGAAGAGATGATGATCTTTACCGACTCATGAATTCGTGGTTCTCCCACAGGGAATGTTAACAGCTATAGGGACTGTTAGAACTAATATAGTTAGGAAACTAACGACAAAAACTGTAAATATAAATGGTTAAGTAATTTGCTCTACCATCTGCATCTCGGTTTAGTTCAATGGTTGTAGAATTACGTTTCGAGTCCTATCAATACTGATATGTCTTATCAATTGTCTTAATAAATGTAAAGCCATTGTATTTTTAAACTAAAGATGTATATAATAAAGTATTATTATTATTATTATGGTTCGTTTCCGTTTATAGGACTCAGAAATTATCAGAAATTACGTTAACACTCGCATTCAGATAATTAATACGCACATTCAGACTGTATTAGTACTCACATATATTCAACGTGGAAAATCTCGCACGACGATGCAAACGTGTGCAAACGGCATGAAAAATGAGGGATTTCGTACGACTGTAGTCAAATCTATGCTACGGTTGTTTTAATAAGAAAACCCAAGTGACATGCTGTGTTACAAATACAGTGAAAAGAATTGGTATGAATAGTCAGACTATACCACAGCTATACCACAGGCTCGATTCCTGCATGTCCGAAACTCAGAAACATTTTTATGAGGATATGAGCTTGACAATCGTCCATATATCGTTTGTCTACTCCAAGCTCTCCCACATTCAGTACAGCCATATATTAACATATTGTCAATTTGTTAACCTCCTACGCTCTACCTAATCCTAACTGCTGCGAAGACAATCCAGTTTGCTTTGTTGCGGTAATTAACGTTGACACAAACAAGAATACCGGTTTTTGTTTTTTCAAGATTTGTACTAATAAGTGTCAATTCACAATTAGTTTTCGACCCTCTGTTTTTTCTGGTTAATAAAATTGTCGCTCGAATCAGAAAACCTTTACGTTACTTCATCTAAGCATGCATGATACTATAGTATTGTTGAGCGAAAGCATTCCATGCTTATAAGAAAATAAAGAGGATAGGGCATATAAAGAACATGGCGTTACAGCTTTCACAGTGGCATATGTTGTCATGATTGTCATGATTGTCTAGTATGTTTTTCAGAACTGCATGAGCAAGGGCACTTTGTCTTGGTGTGTTTGATGCTTGTGTGTTATATATACATACGCACACGCGGATATAACACATGTTGTGGTGTGCAGATTCGGCACAAATCACAGTATCGCAGATTGCAGCTATTCCTGTCAATCACTTTTGATTTACACTGCGAGAGGTGCATGTTAATTAAATATATTATTAATAATTGGAACGGGCCCGAAGGCGAACCCCTACAGTAGCGTATATGTCCATGCATTTTGTATGCCAACTTTCTTCTCTGGGGATTTTAATTCCCACTTCTGGCGGTAGCACTATTTCACCACGTGTTATGGATAGCTATAGATTATTATTTACTATCAATGTTTCACTATCTCCATACGTAAAAGGTATGGACGAAATAGAGGAAGCAAGAAAGCTTCGCGGCATTTGGTACCCAACCTCTTCTCCAGGCGGTTTTAATTTACTCACTCGTTGCTGTTGTGCTCATTTTTTAATAAATATACCTCACATGAACAGACATCCGGGCTCACTCCATGATTCTTTGTATCTTTCTAGTAATATTATATTTAATTAGCACCTCTCGTAGTGTACACTGAATCAAAATTGATTAACAGGAATAACAGCATACCATCCGTTGAAATCTGTATACTAACATACCTTATTACTGACACAGAAATAAATAAAATTCCCAAACCCCTGATAGGTACTTTAAATAGTTCTGTCTCAATAACATCAAGGCTGTTGATTGATAAGAGATTTGATTGGAAACGATAGGCAGAAATAAGAAATTGACAGCATGTTAGTTCTTTAGACAAAGGCTATCGAATCGTTGAAATTGTTTCGTATTGTTTTCTTTACGTTTGATGTTTACCTTGACTTTCTAAGTCAATGTTATCTAGCGTGAGCTGTATGTTTTGCCTCTGGTTTCTGTATTCTCCTTATCCCCACTATTCAACATACCTATAGCTATCTCACACATGCATGCATGCCATAAACATCAGTGTGATACTTAAGAAATAGAAAACATTTTCCGTGTTTACATATACAGTTATAGAAACACGAGTGGAAGTTTGGGAGAACGAGAAGTAATAAGACTCTTTTATTAAAATGATGAAAATATACATTCTCCTTACTCACGCTAGACAGCGTCGTCAGCTGCTCAAATGAACATAAACGGCTCTTAACATAAACGCTTACAGAACATATTTATCGTCATTTTAGCTGTTTGTGAGCAAAGGTTCGTCTTACAGTCCATTTTATAAAAATGGCGGGAAAAATCCATGTTTTCCATCGAGTTATAGAAACATGGCTTTCAGCCAATCAGCGCGTGCGTTTTTAATTTGTTATTTTATAAAGAGTTTTTGGCCACTGAAAATCGTATTTCGACATGCATAAAAATATGATATTTTTACGTGTGAAGATATCGTTTCAGCGATCCAATGATTATCTTTTACGTAAAGTAAAAATTAATTCTCAATTTAGATTGTCTGTTAATGTTAATGTTTATGAAATGAACATTAATATATAGAAAATTAATAGTGTTTTTAAAAATTAATAATTCATTTCTCATGTTGAACAAGATATCGCACTCGTTCGCATCGCTCACTCGTCATGAGATATCCTATTCTACACTCGAAATAAATTTCATATTTCCGCTCATCCGTGTAATTGAATACTTCGATTCCCGCACACTGCCGCGGCTGCAAAAATGAGTTCCCGCAAAATTTCAGGAAATACACTTTCAGGGAATCAAAGATTCAAACATTTTCTCGGGGGAGCATATGCCCCCGGACCCCCAAAATGTACATGTCTCCAATGCATGTTCATATACATTAATGAAAAACGTTCATGTGCAATGCTTAAGCTAAACGATGGCAATTCGTGTTCTTCAGTAATATTGACGTCATCATTTATTCGGGCAAGTTATGCTCAGCCCCCCTACAAATTTTTGCCCGTACGCCTCCATATATACATGTACTATTTACGAAATGACGTGAAGGTATAGGATTTTCAAAGTGATTCAACAATGAAATACAAAGAAAGTTCGGGAATTGAACATATTTTGTCCAAATATGTATGTTTGAACTTCAGAGCCAAACTTTAATTTTTTGGATTTCACTGTTGAATTATCCCTGCTTTGACGTCATTTCCTGTGAATAGTAAATATTACTTTAGCTAATGGAAAGATATTACCTATAAAGCGTTAAATTGACATACACCATCATATATTAATGATCGTATTAACTTCCATTCTTAGCTCTTCGTCCAGTAAGCTTAACATGTACGCTATTATGCATGGTTATCGAGCTTTCTCTTATCCGGCGCCTGGTATAACATGAAATAAATCATCTCGAGTAGAGAACGCCCCATATGAGAGGAATCGAGAAGCAAGCATTCGTTACATAACAAATTTTTGTCAACTCAGAAATTTGTTACAGTTTCCTAGAATATAAAATGTAGGAGTAATACTGAATGAATGCGCATCTAAAACCACTTATCTTTTTAGTCTCGGCGGTAACCTATATACTTAAAGTGCCCCTAACCTCAAAATTTTTTATTGCCTTATTTGGAAGAACTTTTAAAATGATAAAGTAACTTCTTTTGAAGATGTTCACTTCGCTTTCTTTTTGAGATATATCAGCTTGTTTGACATGCAAATATCTGGAATTTCGTCACACATGCATAATGAGTTGTCAGAGAATGTTATATATCTTTGCGTTCATGAAATAAAACCACTAAAGTGTGAATAACACGTGTGTGCGTTTCTCCCACAACACCAAACGTCTTGATTCTAAAGGATTTCGTTCGAGAATGAAAGAGATACACACATTTCTCCAATAAGTCATTATGCATGTATGACGAAATTCCATACATTTGCATAATATCAAACAAACTGATATATCTCAAAAAGAAAGCAAAGAAACGAAAATCTTCAAAAGAAGTTACTTTATCATTTTAAAAGTTCTTCCACACAAGACAATAAAATATTTTGAGGTTATGGGCACTACACCCGCTAATACGAACATATATTTTACCAAACCAGCCTGCGATGGGCGATCTTATCTATTTGATATGTAATGAAAACTAAACAATTGGTGTGCTAATACAAGTCAAATGCTCTGTGTAGGAGGCCTAACGTTTCGAGCGAAGACCTTTCGTCAGAGAGTGAAAGTAAACTGAAATAAAACCGGGATCAGGGGTGTCGGAGTGACAATAAAACTGAGGCCCAAGGTATTTTAGGAACTTTGTTCGGGACTTAGTATGTTAATTTCTTATACTTTTTCGAAAATAATTTTTCGATGGCATTTTATTTTCTTGTACTCATTTTAAAGATAGCTCGGCACAATAGCAAATACTCAGTTTGGATACTCAGTTTCGTCCTGACAGTAAATAGCCATCAAACAATTGTACGACCGTACAGATCCGTCACTGAGGCACGCCGATTCACAATTTTTCGACGCATGGAACGAGATTGACTTTTCGGCAAAAATAACAGATTTGATTATCGACACCGCTATATCACATTTAAATAAGTGTAAATAAGTTTAATTCACTGACAGTGATTTCATTTAATAATAATAATAATAATAATAAAGATGTATCAGGAGCATTATACAGTAGTCTCAATGCTCTTACAACAATATATTCTTAATGTTACTTTTAAAACTAATTGCAGTTTCATTATAAGATAAAGCCTACTATATATATGACCACTATGAATAAAAAACTATTAATTTTATAAAAGAAAAGTCTTAAGTGCTGACTTAAAACTACTTAAAATATCAATGCTTCTAATTTCCTGTGGTAATGAATTCCACAGTTTTGGTGCGGTAACTGAGAATATTCTGTCTCCATGAGTCACCGTTTTGGATTTTGGCTCAAGTAGCAGATTTCGGTTGGATGATCTTAAAGTACGAGTAGGTTTATATTTAGTTAGTGAATCAGTAATATAAACAGGCACCTGGCCATACAAAGCCTTGAAAGTAATTATTAGTATCTTAAAAACAATCTTTGACCTCACTGTCAAAACATTTAGGAATTTTCTTCGAAAACACGTTTGAGAATCAGCAAATTACTTACTTACTTACTTACTTACTTACTTACTTACTTACTTACTTACTTACTTACTTACTCACTTACTTACTTACGCTTACTTACTTACTTACTTACTTACTTACTTACTTACTTACTTACTTACTTACTTACTTACTTACTTACTTGCTTGCTTGCGTGCTTGCTTGCTTGCTTGCTTACTTACTTACTTACTTACTTACTTACTTACTTACTTACTTACTTACTTACTTACTTACTTACTTACTTACTTACTTACTTACTTACTTACTTACTTACTTACTTACTTACTTACTTACTTACTTACTTACTTACTTACTTACTTACTTACTTACTTACTTACTTACTTACTTACTTACTTACTTACTTACTTACTTACTTACTTACTTACTTAATACTTACTTAATGGCAACCAGTGAAGATTACGAAGCACAGGGGAGATATGATCTGATTTTTCTGATAGCCAAAGTGGCCGATTTAAAAATGTTATTTACAAATGTTATTTAACTTTTGTTTCAGTCTAAATAATAATTGTTTTTTTGTTGATCATAAGTTTGTAGTTTATTACTATTACTAGCCCTGTTGAATAATTGGGGCAGACATATTCTGCCTCTCACCAAAAAGGTGGGGTTCTGGCCCTGTCCAACGCCTCCAAAGCCCCTGTTATTACGCAATCATTAGCTCTTAGTGATAATTATGTAAAACCAGAACAAGTGTTAGTACAATTTACTAACATGACAATATGATTAGAAAAGGTTGAAAAGTTGTTGCTATTATTTTATTTTAGGACAAATTGTGAAAAGTCAAGAGCAGAATATTATCGACTATGTATTCAATGAATTTCACGACCCTTCAGTCCGACCCATCAAACACAAAGAAGACACGATAATAGTCTTTGTTGGACTCACATACCATCAACTCATTGACGTGGTAGGAAAAATATGATTATAGTTTATTTTGACATTAATCTCACTATGTTTTTATCTTGCTTTATTATATATATATATGACAAAATCACTGCATTCTGATTGGTCGAGTAGAGTGCAAAAAAACCTTAATGGCACTGGACTAGTGCAATAAAATAAAATTATTCAAAATGGCGCTCTATTCTTTATCTTCTTTTTTTTTGCTTTTCCAACTACTTGTGGTACGCTATCAATTGAAAATTTCGTGTAAATATTTTGACATAAATACAGAAAACACCAAGAGAGAACATTTTCAATTGTTCTGTAATGAAACAAGATGTTTTATGGCGCCAATGAGTATAAAGTGAATAAAGTCAATGTTTGTGGTTTCGTTCAGTTAGGGACTGGTCATTATTTATGGTTGGGGTGGGGGCCGAAGAGAAATAGATTTGATGTTGGATAAGAAATTTAACCGTCCCAACCATTTATGGGTAAAGAAAATCGTTAACCAATAAATCCAAATAGATATACAGTCTGATCCTACTGTAACTTTCAGATTATTATCTCCCCTATACAGAACAGGAATTCAAGGAAAACAAAGAGAGGAATACAATAATAAAAGCTAATGTGCAATAATTACTAAGGAGAATTGATGACGAGATTCCAATTTTAAATTATGAACTCTTAATTTTTTTATGTAAATAGTCATGAAAATTTTGCTGACCATCCTTTCTGAGAAGTGACATTTTTTACCCAACCATTTAGATCTTAGTATTTTCAGTTACCCAACCATTTTCTATTCGGCCCCCACCCCGGCTATAAATAATGACCGGTCCCTTACGTATTAAGTAGTTTTCTTATGAAAATATGAATTAGTCTCTATGATAGAGTATTCTAAAGATTTTGTTGTGGTCGTACAGCGTACAACACATTCAGAAAAACTAATTAAATATTTAATTTTGACAACATTGAAATTTTGACAACATTGAAATTTTCCCATGGATGTAATGAACAAGTAATCATATGATTTTGCTCGTGCAATTAAAATTTTACACAACTTGTGATATTGCACTCGAATAACGTCTCGTGTAATTATGGCAAAATTTTCAAATATTACTCTTAGTGTAAATACTTAAAGTGCTTATGAAATGAAAATGAAGTTTATCTTATTTAAATGTTTCCGAAAATTATTAAGAATGGTAATTTAGAGTTCTTTCGTATCTCGCGCAGTTCTTGAGATATTTAGATTATTGTGATATGCAAATGAGATAATTACCTATGACGTCAAGATGTTTCTACATTTTTAGAAAATCAAGTATATATTTGATACTTTGATACTTTGCACAGTACGACACTTCGTTACACCTAACATCCTTGCATCGGAATAGCGATCCCAAATTAATTTACTATTTCTAATTTCTTAATTTTCTAAAAATGTAGAAACATCTTCACGTCATAGGCTATTTTGTTTGCATATCACACAAGTCTAGATATCTCAAGAACGACGTGCGATATGAATAATAATAATAATTTAGTCCTGGGGTTTCCCCCGTTGACTCCGCAGCGTCATTGTCAGTGTCCTTCTCTTTGGTTCCGGCATCTCGCTCTTTCTGATTTCTTCGATCCCTCCACCTCTCTATGTCTCTTGCTTTCTCTTTCACAGCATTGTAACATCCAAACATCCCTGTCACATCCGCATCCACCTCCGTTCGCCTTCGCCCCCTTTTCACTTCTCGGTGTCCATCTCTTATCTCCCACACTTTCTTTAGTAACCGGTTATCATTCATTCTTGATATGTGTCCCTTTCTTCGTCGCCTTTCTTCGGATCAATTTCTTCAGCAAATCACCCTGTTCCATTCCTTTCCTCAAAAAACTGACGTATTCGTTCGCATGTCTGTCCATTTTACGTTTCCTTTCATCCTTCATAGCATGACTCCACCGCATCAATCATCAAAACTCCTTCTCATTCATTCTCCAACTCTCACACCCATACATTAACTTCGACAAGCAAATACAATTGGAAATTCTATCCTTTGTATCATATGAAAGCGATCTAAATTACCATTCCTCATCATTTAATTAAGAGTCCATTTAAATAAGACAAACTTAATTTTCATTTCATAACCACTTTAATTGCCCTCGCTATCATATGATTACCTATTATTATTTTCTTACTTTTACTATGTTACCCTTCTTGGTCTCATGATATTGCGTATATAACGACGAAACTTTAGTCATTCAAGTATCACTACCTCCAAAATTGTTTCCGCGCTTCCAAAATCTAGAAGGTTATTGGGAACGAATGCAAAAGAAATAAATGAAATCGGTAAAATCCCCTGAGATTTTAGAAGATGTTGAAATTGTGAAGATAGTTTAATTAGATAGTTTAATTCAAGAATCACCTTGTGAAGTCAAGAGACTGAATGGCGAAGGCTAAAAGGGATGACTCGCAAAAGTACCTTCACATTTTTTAGAACTACTAATCCTAACCCTAATCTCAATCCTAACCCTAACCTTGGTCCTAA
Source organism: Chrysogorgia sp. JL179-B06 (assembly GCA_035772405.1). Classification (NCBI taxonomy): domain Eukaryota; kingdom Metazoa; phylum Cnidaria; class Anthozoa; order Scleralcyonacea; family Chrysogorgiidae; genus Chrysogorgia; species Chrysogorgia sp. JL179-B06. Next base: position 198,766 of record JAYKKM010000430.1, on the reverse strand, counting down.
CCTTAAACCTAACCGTAGCTATCCATAACCTAACGAAAAATGAAAAAACAGAAAAAACCAGAAAGGTCCTTTTGAGTCATCCCTTTTAGCCTTCCCTAGAATGAATTGCGTAATTTACAAACGGTAAATACAAATAAATTAATCTGCTAAAATATGATAAATATATATTATTAAAATTATTATTAAATAATTATTAAAAGGCGAACTGTATATCCTCTAATTGTAAAAAACAGGTTTTAAAGGCTCTACAACTAAATCATAGGTGTTATATAAAGAATAAACGTTAATCATTACACATTGCTGGGTTAAAAGATCACTATCAGTGCGTATATTTAGGAGATTATATTGGCGACATGTCTAAGGTTGTATCTGGCCTCATGCTTACAGTATAGGTGAAAGAAGGCTAGATAGACTATAATAATAATAATAATAATAATAATAATAATAATAATAATAATAATATTAATAATAATAATAATAATAATAATAATATTTAAACAGGGAGCCCATGTCACCGAAGTGTTTTTCAATGGGGCCCTGTGTGACATAAATGAAATAAGTGAATAAAAGATAATAAGCTATAGATATGATTATATAGTTAAGAGGATAATTTACCTAATTTAAGTTTGAACAGTGAGAGTGACTTAGTATTAGAAAGGTCTGAATTTAAATTATTATAATCGTTCAGAGCGTGGTAAATTAATTTATGTTTTCCCCAGTTTGTCTTAGCTCTTGGCAAATGGAGTTTGGCAATTACTATTTGGCAGTATTTCAAAGTTTGAATCAAAAACGTTGTTTGGACATTTTAAATAAACGCTGTTTATATGTTCATGACGTCGACCATCCAGACGTTTCTAGTTTAAGGTCTTAGCTTTATACCATAGCCCTAAGGAAATGATGGGAAGATTCCCATAATAACAATAATAATAATAATAATGTAAACTTTATTTATTCATAATTGATATATACTACAATGATAAACCTCTCTTTTACAGGTAGTTCACCAATGTCTACTTGAATTAACGATATATATGATATATAATATTAGTTTTGCATTAGTGTTGGGTTGTCCCAGGTTTTGTTACGTTTACAGAAAATATAGTATGAGGTTCTTATACAAATGTTAATTATTCTTTTCATGAAGTACTTTCGGCAACGTTCGTCAAATTTGAGATCTTTCAGCATTTCAATAAATTCTAATGATGGTTGACTGAAGACTCCGAGTGAGCTGATGGACAGATTCACAAATTTAACTTGTTCATAATTGTTGTTCTGTTCCGTAATTAGTTCCTGATACTTCTGTCTCTTACGGGTGGCATTATTGAGTAGATTGGATTCAAATCCGACTGTGAGTTCGAGAATATATATACATTTGTTTTCGATTGTTACCAAAAGATCGGGGCGTAATCTATCTCCGGTGAGAACAGATGGGCTGATGTAGCCAGGTATGTCAGCGTAGAGGCTATAATTTTGTACGGAGTTGAGTGAGGAGGCAATAAAATTTAAAACAGAGTCATGTCGCCAAGTAAACCGCCCTTCGTTTAGGTATGTTTGGCAACCAGCAATGACGTGAAGTAGGGTCTCAGGTTGCAAGCAGAATGAACAGTCAGATGTAGGTGATATTCCCCATTTCACAAGGTTTTTGCTAGTCGGAAGCGTGTTGTTGATGTATCGGATGGTGAAGTTAAATATGTTCTTAGGGAGTTTGCTTTGGACTGAGGACCATGTGGATTTGAACGAGAGAGTCGAATATTTAATGATGTTGGAAAAGAATGAACCTTGTGAAATAAGGTGATGTTGAAGCCTTTCTTCGTGTTCTTTTCTGAAAGTGTTTAGTACGTCCTTTGTGTTTTTGTACTTGTCGTATTGCACATTCTTGTGATTACTTGTGACAGTCCATAGGTTTCTAATTTCTTCATTTGGTGATAATTTTAAAGCTTTTCGCGAAACAGTTTGGCATTGAAGAAATTTCGTTGAAGGGAGAATGATATTTAGACCGTACTTACTGCGAGGAAGTAGGACGTTGCTAAGTGTTGCTGAGATGGGAAGTTCAAGCCATTTCCGTATATATTTTGACGCAATACCATCTAGTTTTTCATTCACCCAGGTTTTACCTATGTCAGAAACAGTGAAGTGCCAAGAGATTTTTGCAAGTGCGTAGCGGCTGTACAACATAATTTTATTTTTTGGATGTAATGGCAGTTCGTCAATTTCATTCATGATGTCGGTTAGTGTGTCGTGTAGCTCAGATTTGTGATTTTCTTCGGACATATTAAAGTCAAAGTAGCGGCCTAGGTAACGAAACGATTTCCCATTTTCAACACGTGGTACGAGATGGTTATTTACAAACAGTTTGGGGAGATATTGGACCGATTTTGTTGAATCCTTTTTAATGCCAAATGTTGAACATTTATCCACACGTATAATCATGTTGGCCCACTGATAGTCTGACACCAGATCGTAAAGCGATTGAGAAGCATTTGATTTTCTTTTTCTTGACCACTGATAACGGCAGCGTCGTCTGCAAATTGTAACCAGTGGATTGGGTTGAATAGGTGGTACTATCGTTTGGTTTCCGGAAGCCAAGTTGACCGTATTTTTCAGACTTGATGTGTTGAATAAAAGTATTGAACGACATATTGAACAAGAGAGGACTGAGAGAATCGCCTTGGAGCACACCTCGGTCAACAGTGAAGAATGGGGTGTTGAATTCATCTGTGATGATGGAAGTTTTGAAATCGGTATAGAGGCTACTAATGAGATTCTTTATGTGATCAGGGATATGGTGAAAATCAAGGACTTCGTGAATAAGGTTATGATGGACTTCACCAAATGCGTTTTTTAGGTCTAGTAATGTTATGACGAGAGATCGTTGTTTTGTGCGCGCTTTGTTGATTATATGCGCCATCTGAGCTGTATGTTCTAGTGTTCCGGAAAGTTTTGGGGTGAAGCCTTTTTGGATATTCTGTTCTATATACTTGTTTTCCGCAAGAAATTGAAATGTTTTATTGCGAATGCACGATGTTAAAACTTTAAGTGGAATGGATTCAAGTGTTATTGGTCTAAAGTTTGCTGGTTCGTCTGTCTCTCCTTTCTTGTGTATAAGTATTGTACATGCTTTTTTCCAATCAGAAGGGACAGCGCCGTGAGACCAGGCTGAGTGGATTATGTCGGATAGATAGGAACGTAAGTAGGGACAGCGTTTAAAACAGATTATAGATATTTGGTCAAGTGGACATGGTAAGCCAGACGGTTTCATTTTACGGATGACATTGGTAATCTCTTGATAGGTCGGGGGGTCGAGATTAAATGGCTTTTGAGGTGAAACAAATTTTGGAATCCAGCTTGGGATGCTGAACGCTTTATTTGGGTTGATGGCAGAGAATGTCTTAGTGAAGTATGATGTGCATTGAGCCATATTAAATGATGGAAGTGAGCAAATTTTCTTTTTAAAAACTCTTTTAACGTAACCCCAGAAGTTTTTAGTAATTACACTGTCATGATCAATTTCCGGTGACTTTTGACTGTTGATGTTATCTTGATCGGCATTATTAGGTTTAAGAAGGTTGCGCAGTTTCTTGGCTACGAATTTGATTTCTAGCACTTCTCCGTTTTCTGATTTTAATTTCTTTAAGGCAATTTCAGGTCCTTGACCGAGGATTTCGCATACTTTTTTCTCAAATTTACATCGTTGTGGTTATCAACGTGTCCAAAATTTTCGCTAAAGTAGTTGTATATAACTGTTGCCATGGTGTTGATGTTGTTATTCAAATCGTGCGGTGTGATTGGGTGGTTTTAAAAAGGTCAGTTTGAAAAAGTCGTTAGCGGTTGACCATTGTAATGGCGATTTCGGTAGTTTAATTCCCTTTTTTAGGATAGGGAAGTTTTCTTTGCAATACGAAGTTGGAATTTCAGCATCGTCTTGTTCTACGTTGTCCTCATTTTGTTGATCATTTAACGCTTCTGTCATTTGCTGTTGTAGTTCGTCTTGAAGGTCATCAATAACTCGGCAGCTTCGTTGATGCATTTTGAGGCCGCGAGGTCCTTTACAGACTTTACCACAGCAACATTTAACAGCTGTGTACGATATGACTGGCAGACATTCTTGTGCTGGCATTTCCATTGTTGGAGTATCATCCGTGGTGGTTTCTTGCTCATAGTTCACTTTGCTTTTACAGCGCCATGAGTGTCTGCCCAGCGATACGAAATCTTTACCACAAAATCCACATATTATTAGGGTTGCGAACAGTGCAAGTAGGCTTGCACGAATCATTTTAGATTCAATATTAATAATAATATTGAATATAATAATAATAATAATAATAATAATAATAATGATAATAACATACGTTTTAAATGCGCATTTAAAAATCTCAATGCGCTTACAAAAATATATATTCTATAAAACTAATTATAATAGTAAATACAAATGGTTACTAAAATGCTAAAATTAATGTTATAGGCTTCTCTAAAAAATATGTCCTAAGAGTAGTTTTGAATTCAGAAACTGATTTACTCGATTTAATATGTTCAGGCAATGAGTTCCAAAGTTCCGCATGACGGCGCATATGGGCCTAGGTAATAATAATAATAATAATTTCGATTTTTTTACATGATAACCTATCAGTACAAAATACTGTTATCATTAGGGTCCTGTTTCTACTATAGTTAAACACTTAATTACAAATGCTATTTAAATATAATAACAAATTATGTTATAATTATGTTAATCATGTTATAATGTTAAAAAAGAAATTTGAAGTTAAAAAGTTAAAAAAGTGGGAGTTCATTAAAACATTTTTCTGCCATGAAGTTAAAACGTTTGCGTCCAAAGGTCGAGATGTCTGTGTGAGACGCTGTGGCGAAGCTGGCCGCAACTGGTCATGCTATGCTAATACATAAACATCTGCATATTTTGAAAACAATATATTTCTAAAGATCTGAATATATAAATCGTTTCAAAATTTGCATAGCATGACCAGTTGCTATGACCAACTTCGCTATTGGAGAGACGTCAAACTGGGAACCAGATTTCGTTTCCCACAGTGATTAAAATAGGATTTAACAAACTTGTATTCCTATACAATACATCTACTGGACATATACATCAATTAGTTTATTTTTAAGTCGATTTTCTTTAATGTACCACGGTTACTAATACGGTTAGTGACCTAGAATATTAAATCAGGTACTAAATTATGTTAAATCACCTTAAATATCACGTTAACCATAGTCAATCGAGATATGGTCAGGAAACTCAGCTAAAGTATTTGTTCTATCTTTTTGTTCGTGTTTATGCAATTTTGTACACGGTGCACGGTCACTGAACCTATTGTATTTTAGTATAATGAAGCAATCATCCAATAAAATCGTTTGGGTTTAATCGCTCAACCGTGTTGTTTAAATATTAATAAACCTAAAACAAAGGATGTGCACGGTGTAAGGTACTGTTCAACATCAAAACGTAGCTCATTATAGTAGCTTTGGAGTTTGCCGAGTTTCCACACCATATCTCGATTGACTATGCGTTAACTATCTCGAATACTACTTAATTTTTGCTATATTACTTAGAATATCAAAAATAAACGGCCCTGTATCTGGCTGAGAGTCTCCGTTAACTCTAACTCCAATTCTTCAACTCTTCAGCGTTTCAACGTTTCAACGTTAACTTTAACTTTAACGTTGACTTTGACTTTAATAACTTTAACATTGACTTTAATAACTTTAACATTGACTTTAATAACTTTAACATTGACTTTAATAACTTTAACATTGACTTTAATAACTTTAACATTGACTTTAATAACTTTAACATTGACTTTAATAACTTTAACATTGACGTATTAACTTTAACATTGACTTTAATAACTTTAACATTGACTTTAATAACTTTAACATTGACTTTAATAACTTTAACATTGACTTTAATAACTTTAACATTGACTTTAATAACTTTACCATTGACTTTAATAACTTTACCATTGACTTTAATAACTTTAACATTGATTTTATTAACTTTAACATTGACTTTAATAACTTTAACATTGACTTTAATAACTATAACATTGACTTTAATAACTTTAACATTGACTTTAATAACTTTAACATTGACTTTAATAACTTTAACATTGACTTTAATAACTTTAACATTGACTTTATTAAATTTAACATTGACTTTAATAACTTTAACATTGACTTTAATAACTTTAACATTGACTTTAATAACTTTAACATTGACTTTATTAAATTTAACATTGACTTTAATAACTTTAACATTGACTTTAATAACTTTAACATTGACTTTAATAACTTTAACATTGACTTTAATAACTTTAACATTGACTTTAATAACTTTAACATTGACTTTAATAACTTTAACATTGACTTTAATAACTTTAACATTGACTTTAATAACTTTAACATTGACTTTAATAACTTTAACATTGACTTTAATAACTTTAACATTGACTTTAATAACTATAACATTGACTTTAATAACTTTAACATTGACTTTAATAACTTTAACATTGACTTTAATAACTTTAACATTGACTTTAATAACTTTAACATTGACTTTATTAAATTTAACATTGACAATTTAATAACTTTAACATTGACTTTAATAACTTTAACATTGACTTTAATAACTTTAACATTGACTTTAATAACTTTAACATTGACTTTAATAACTTTAACATTGACTTTAATAACTTTAACATTGATTTTAATAACTTTAACATTGACTTTAATAACTTTAACATTGACTTTAATAACTTTAACATTGACGTATTAACTTTAACATTGACTTTAATAAATTTAACATTGACTTTAATAACTTTAACATTGACTTTAATAACTTTAACATTGACTATAATAACTTTAACATTGACTTTAATAACTTTACCATTGACTTTAATAACTTTACCATTGACTTTAATAACTTTAACATTGATTTTATTAACTTTAACATTGACTTTAATAACTTTAACATTGACTTTAATAACTTTAACATTGACTTTAATAACTATAACATTGACTTTAATAACTTTAACATTGACTTTAATAACTATAACATTGACTTTAATAACTTTAACATTGACTTTAATAACTTTAACATTGACTTTAATAACTTTAACATTGACTTTAATAACTTTAACATTGACTTTATTAAATTTAACATTGACAATTTAATAACTTTAACATTGACTTTAATAACTTTAACATTGACTTTAATAACTTTAACATTGACTTTAATAACTTTACCATTGACTTTAATAACTTTAACATTGATTTTATTAACTTTAACATTGACTTTAATAACTTTAACATTGACTTTAATAACTTTAACATTGACTTTAATAACTATAACATTGACTTTAATAACTTTAACATTGACTTTAATAACTTTAACATTGACTTTAATAACTTTAACATTGACTTTAATAACTTTAACATTGACTTTAATAACTTTAACATTGACTTTAATAACTTTAACATTGACTTTAATAACTTTAACATTGACTTTAATAACTTTAACATTGACTTTATTAAATTTAACATTGACTTTAATAACTTTAACATTGACTTTAATAACTTTAACATTGACTTTAATAACTTTAACATTGACTTTATTAAATTTAACATTGACTTTAATAACTTTAACATTGACTTTAATAACTTTAACATTGACTTTAATAACTTTAACATTGACTTTAATAACTTTAACATTGACTTTAATAACTTTAACATTGACTTTAATAACTTTAACATTGACTTTAATAACTTTAACATTGACTTTAATAACTTTAACATTGACTTTAATAACTTTAACATTGACTTTAATAACTTTAACATTGACTTTAATAACTATAACATTGACTTTAATAACTTTAACATTGACTTTAATAACTTTAACATTGACTTTAATAACTTTAACATTGACTTTAATAACTTTAACATTGACTTTATTAAATTTAACATTGACAATTTAATAACTTTAACATTGACTTTAATAACTTTAACATTGACTTTAATAACTTTAACATTGACTTTAATAACTTTAACATTGACTTTAATAACTTTAACATTGACTTTAATAACTTTAACATTGATTTTAATAACTTTAACATTGACTTTAATAACTTTAACATTGACTTTAATAACTTTAACATTGACGTATTAACTTTAACATTGACTTTAATAAATTTAACATTGACTTTAATAACTTTAACATTGACTTTAATAACTTTAACATTGACTATAATAACTTTAACATTGACTTTAATAACTTTACCATTGACTTTAATAACTTTACCATTGACTTTAATAACTTTAACATTGATTTTATTAACTTTAACATTGACTTTAATAACTTTAACATTGACTTTAATAACTTTAACATTGACTTTAATAACTATAACATTGACTTTAATAACTTTAACATTGACTTTAATAACTTTAACATTGACTTTAATAACTTTAACATTGACTTTAATAACTTTAAACATTGACTTTATTAAATTTAACATTGACTTTAATAACTTTAACATTGACTTTAATAACTTTAACATTGACTTTAATAACTTTAACATTGACTTTAATAACTTTAACATTGACTTTAATAACTTTAACATTGACTTTAATAACTTTAACATTGACTTTATTAAATTTAACATTGACTTTAATAACTTTAACATTGACTTTAATAACTTTAACATTGACTTTAATAACTTTAACATTGACTTTAATAACTTTAACATTGACTTT